>OY282508.1:11277264-11439419 GCA_958295605.1 Ajuga chamaepitys
ATAAGGCGACATACGAGACTGCGATGGAGATGAGCGGGAGCGCAAAGGTCTTACTCCCGAATATTGTGACGATGAGTGTTGTTCAAAGAGGAAAAATGATGGATGGAGGGACTGGGAGATCGAAACTTAATCCTGAAATTCTAGATAGCACTATATTGGCGGGACATCAACTGAACTTGACAATGCAAAACGATGTCGTACTTGAAAAGGTACGTCTACTCATATTTCATCGAAGAATGTCACTATTAGATGCCATGCAGACATGAGATGAAGGGACAACAAAGGTGAGGAGAAGGTCACCATTAACTCACCTCCAAAGACCTATGCAAAACTTAAGCCCAAATCACCTGGCTAATTCAAGAAAAAATCAACCAACTCACCCGCCCGCAAACCTACCTAATTTCCACTATCCAAAACACTCCACATATCTCTAAAAAAAACCAAACATGAAACCATAACCCCCCAAACATCAAATCCGAACCCTCTTCCTGACGATCTTGCTAAATAATACAACTTAACCCGTCTAAACCAACTGAAAACTACTACCATGCCCCTTACTAATACACTCCCACATGATACCTGCCCCCACTTACCCTTATAGCTGTCACTTGCAATGAATTGCCTTAGCTGAAACTGTCAGGGGCTTGGGAATCTATCAACATATGCTGAAGCGGATTATTAAATCTAAAGATCCATGTATAATTTTTTTGATAGAGACTAAGTTAGTAAGGGTAGAGATGTTAGTGGTAGCAAGAAAGTTAGCTTATAATATTTTTGAAGTTGTGGACTATGATCAGGGAGTTCGGGGGAGGGAGGTTGAGGGATGGTGGTGGTTATGTTTGATGGGGAATGAGCATCTAGATGTGACGATGTGGGAGGCTTGCTTGCACTTTATTGACTGCGAGGTGAATGTCGAAGGGATAAAATGACGTCTTACTGGTGTCTACGGTTAGGGTGAGGATCAAAATAAACACTACACTAAGGCCATGATTATTGATACTGAGAGTCGCTTCGATTTAACATGGGCTTGTATTAGAATGAAATTTTATATGCTCATGAAAACATGAGGGGTCGGGATAGAGAGGAGGGAAGAATTGAGGTATTTCGAGACACTCTTTCCCTTGTAGGATTGGAGGATTTTGGTTTTGAGGGATTCAAATTGACTTGGATGAACAAGCAGGAAGGGTCGAATAATATTCAATAGCGCCTGGATAGATATGTGGAGAATGAATCATAGAAATCATATTATTCACGATGCCGAGTGGATCACCGATTCCAGAGTAAATCTAACCATTGCCCTATTTTACTCTAATGGAATGCCACAAGAAAGAAGCAATCGAAAGAGAAGAAGTGGGTGAAGAGATATCATTTTGAAACGATGTGGCTGCACGATGAATCTTGTTACTCGGTTGTTGGTACCGGTTGGGTAGCCGGAGTGAACTCACTTCATCCAACCAGTTTGAGTAGTAAAATTCAATCTTGCGAAAATAGCCTCTCGACATGGGAGACCTTTCACTTTGGGAATTTGAAGACTCAATTGGAGGAATGTACAGAAAAAATTACCTATTATCAGAGTCTATCTATTACTCGGGATAGTCTGGATCAAACTTGTAAATTGGAAACTCATTTTTCCTATTTATAGTCTAAACAGGAAGCTATGTGGTTCCAACGGTCGAGGGTGAATTGGATAAGAATACCTCATTTTTTCATAGAACTACTTCTAGTACACGAAAGAGAAATACTATTGAGAGGATAAGAAATGCTCAAGATATTTGGGTTTAAGAGGTTGAAGATATTGCTGAGGTGGTTAAGGGATACTTTGAAGGAATTTTCCAAGCGGGAGAAAATCTCAATATGGATAGGGCTATCATTGATTTGGAATCAAAAGTAACTCCAAACATGCAGGAGATGATAGAAAACCTTTCAAAAAGGAGGAGGTCGTTGCAGCCTTAGCACAGATGCATCCTATAAAAGCCCCAGGACAAGACGGTATGCTTGCAATTTTTTTATCAAAAGTTTTGGTCAATTATTCGTTATGATGTTATTCCTGTTATTCTCGATATCTTGAATGGTTGTCTAGTCCTAGTGCCCTTAATCATACTTATATTTCGCTACTCCCAAAAAAGAAACATCCCAAAGTTGTTACTAACCTTCGCTTGATTAGTCTATGCAATAACATATTCAAGCTCATCACTAAAACGATTGCGAATAGGTTAAAATTAATACTTCCTAATATTATATTTATTAACTAATCTTCTTTTGTTCCCGGGCGCCTAATAACTGATATGCTTTGGTCAGTTTTGAGATTTTCCACTTCATGAATCATAACACTGCTAAGAAAGGTACTTTTGCTTTCAAATTAGACATGAGCAAAGATTATAATAGGGTGGAGTGGGAGTTTTTGGAGAGGGTTATGCTTCGGTTAGGACTAAATTGGGATTTTGTCAAATTAATCATGCGTTGTGTTTCGGCTGTATCTTTTTATGTTTTAGTTAATGGTAAGCCAGGTGAAAGGTTGTACCCGTCCAGAGGACTCTGGCAAGGAGATCCACTTTCACCTTACCTTTTCTTATTTTGTGCGGAGGCTTTTTCAGCTCTTTTGCAGGTATCCAAAAAGGAAGGGCTCCTTCATGGTGCTCATATTTGTAGAGGAGCTCCAGCGATTTCCCACATGTTTATCCCTGATGGTAGCATAATCTTCGTGAGAGCTACCCTAAGGGAGATGGAGGGAGTGGTTGATGTTATAATGTGTTACGAAGGAGCCTCGGATCAACTAATTTCGATGGAAAAGTCGGAGGTTAACTTTAGCAAGGGGCTTGAGGTGGGACGGCGAAAAGAATTGGCGGTTCCGCTAGGAGTGAGAATTATTGATAAGCATGCCGTCGATCTCGGTTTACCAGCTTCGATTGGTAGATAGAAACAGGCTTTATTTCAAGGGGTGGTAGAAAGGTGGAGAAAAAAATTGGAAAATTGGAAAAACAATATATTGTCGAACGTAGGCAAAATGGTATTGATAAAGTCGGTGGGGACAAAACTTATGATGGGGACAAAAAGAACAAGAGCATAAAATTCGTTCTCTTTGCTCGAGCTATACATCAGCAAATTCGTTCTCTTTGCTCGAACTTTTGGTGGGGACAGAAACAACAAGAGCATAAAATTCACTGGAAATCTTGGGAAGGGTTATGTCGTAGAAAGGAAGGGGAGATTGGGCTTTAGGGACCTTATTTCTTTTAACGAGGGCATGCTAGAAAAGTAAGGTGGCGTTTAATTCAAGATGAGAGCTCACTTCTATCCAAATTGTTAGAAGCGAGATATTATGGGAAAGAATCTTTCTTGAAAGACAATTCAAATTATAATCTAAGTTAGACATGGAGAAGTATTTTGGCGGGAAGAGATTTGATCAGAAGAGGATTAATATAGCGTGTGGGTCGAATTCAGGGGTGCTGGTGTGGGAGGATCCTTAGCTTCCAAATAGCCAAAATTTTCATGAAACATAACGGCCGGAGGGGTGCGGGGTGGTCTTTGTTCGCGACTTGCTTTTGCCTACCAGCAGGCTTGGAATAGGGAATTGCTCGACAAATTTTTTGATGCAGAAGTGGTGTTGCAAATTTGAACCGTTCTTATATATGCAAATCTGAACCCAGACAAAATTGTATGGAAATTTATGCAGAATGGCATCTATGATGTTAATCGGTTACCACTTACGAGCAGAAAATCAAGCCAGGTTGTCTTCAGGGGAGGGGGTGGAGAAGTTCTGGAAATGGGTATCGTAACTCGACATACCTCTAAAAGTTAGAGTGTTTGTTTGAAAAGCAGCACACAATATTTTACCGGTGGCTTGGGGTCTTATTCAAAGGGGAATGGATGTAGATCCAGATTGCAAACGATGTGGTGATGCGTTAGAAACAGAGGAGCATGCTCTTAGGGACTGTAATTGGTGTAATGTTTGGAAGGGCTCAAAGCTTCGCTTTGATGATGTTTTACATAGCCGACTGGCTCGAGTTGGTGCGGGTATGAACAAAGTGGAGGTGCAATGTAACTTCTACATGTTGTTATGGATGGCGTGGAGAGCCTGGAACGTTAAGGGGTTTGATGATGAAGAAATGGATCACAATAGATGTTATGTCATTGCTGAGAGGACTCTCCAGAATTATAGAGCAGCGAAGCTGCCACTGTTCTAGCAACATACGGCGGCTGCTGCAAGCTAATGGGAACCGCCAAGGAGTAGGGTCGTGAAGATGAATGTGGACACATCCTGCATGGTGGGCAAAGGTGCCGGGCTAGGCTATATTATGAGGGATGAGGACGATGGGGTGTTGTGGTGCTTCTCTAAGCTGCTAGACGAGACTCTAGAGATCGAAATGGCGAAGGCGACAACGGTTTTTAAAGGATTGAAGATTGTTGGTGAATGATATTCGACAGGTAGTGATCAATAAGGATAATGCCAACCTTTGGCACAGACTGAGATGCAGAGAAGGGGATTTATCTTTCGGAGGTTCTATTATTTCCTCTATTTTTATCGCTTATTCATTTTTTTTTATTTTGTTGATTTTAGTTTCGTTAGACGGTCGGCTAACGGTGTTGCACACCATCTAGCCCTATATATTTTTTCTTTTTTGAGTCCTGGTGTGATCGGAGATATTCCACAATCACTTGCACACCTTGTATTAGACGAGGCATTTCGCCAATAGTTATGAATATGTTTTCCACCCTAAAAAAATACAAGTAAAATTCAAAACAGATCATTCTATAGTACAACCATTATATTAATACATGAATGTTAGCCATTAGATTTACATTTTTTTATATCATAGCTGTTAAATCTATTTTACCCTTTCTACCTGTGCAAATTTTTCCAATTCAAATTGTGGTCAATTATTAAAGTTCTCTCTTTTTCTGTATTTTGTTTATTCTTCTCTTCTTCTTTTATCATTTTATATTCATATGTGACGATTCACATGTGAGGATTCTTAATCTTTCCACCTCTTAAAGGTTTCGCACAACCACCAGGGTCATGTTGTTCAACCTAAAAGTAAAATGTATTTATTGAAATATAAATAAAAGAACAATATTTTGAGTTATAGTTAAGGATGAAAATATCAATTTTTACAGAAATATTTGCATTGGTGCATTTTTTCAAAATACTGCAAAATGTATTAAAATTTAAAGGTTTAACATGATAATTTACAGATTATTATAAAAAACTTTAAAACACATATTTATCTTAAAATTATATAAAATTAACATGTTTAGAACTAATTTGCAAATGTTAAACCATATAAATGTTGTATGCTAATATAAATAAATATATATATATATATATATATATTTAAATGTATGTCACTTAATTGTAATAAAAAGCTGAAACAATAGCTAGATCAGTTTCGGCTTTCTTCTTCATTTTAAGAAGACACTTTCCTATGGGCTTCTTTATTTAATTTCATAAAATCCATTTTAAAGGTTCATTACTTGACCCTAGTTATATCAATTGAATCAAGAAAGGGTTGCGCCTCCTTCGTCTATTCACCATCTCGACTTCAAACTCTGCGAAAAAAATAACATCTACAGTCACCTCTGGTACTTCTGCATAAACCAAAACTCCAACCTCAATCGAACATCAGACTTCGATTAGCGGCAGAGGGAGTAGTTTTTGTTTTTTTATTTTCATTTAGTAAGGTCAATGAAAAAAAAAACGAAGCACACTGATATTTTCGGCGATATTCAGACAAAAAATAGAACAGCCACTCATACATCAATACAAAAACCGAAATTTCACCGATAACTTCAAATTTTCCTTGATGTCTTTATCAAAAAGATCAACACCCATATTTCTATTTCAATTATTTGAGAATTTCAAAATTTCGGTGAAATATCCCAAAATTGCATCCCTGGATATAGTTGAAGTGCATTGTATGTTCTACAAACTTTATAACACATCCCTATAAACAAATCAAGCCTTACAATCCCAAAATTGCATCCCTGGTTATAGTTGAAGTGCATTGTATTGATATACCAAATGGTGTTTCTTAATTTCTAACCTACCAAACACACACACACACACACACACACACACATACAATGCTTTCTTTAGATTAACATGTTTAAATTCCATGAAATGTTTTTAAACAGACTTCTTTTTAGTCTTTTCTCCATTTATATTTTCAATATTATCATATTATGTTCGAACCTCACGCAGCACGTCATTTTGACCCCTAGTTGTTCACCACTTTTTTCTATATATGTGCGTGTATTATAATTATTAATATTAATACACCGCTGCGTTTTATGTAACAACATGAGGTGGTGACCTAGTGGATAAACATCTGCTTGCGCGTGTAGTGGTCTAGGTTCGAGTCTTGTTTAGCGTTTCTTATATTTTTTTGGACAACATAATATATTATTAATATATATATATATATATATATATATATTTAAAAAACGTATACAATTGTAACTAATAAACTTATACTATTAGTAAGCATAATATATATTATTAAGCAACATAATATATACTATTTTGGTAACATAATATATTTATTACAAAATCATACTTGTAACTATAATATATACTATTACACAACATAACATATACTATTACGAAATATAACATACACTATTAAACAATATAATATATTATTAAAAACTTATACATGTAACTATAGGGTCATTCTAGTGTGCAACCGTTGCACCAATGCAACCTTAGGGTAGTATTGTCATTTTATGTAGTTGCAGTGGGACCCTTTAGTTTATTTTATTCTTTCAGATCCTCTGAAGTTTGGGATGGTGAAGTTCTGTAAATTTCAGAAAATCTCCGTCGTCCATTCCAATCCACAATGTAAGACTATATCCCAATTTCACTTACTAAATAACATCAGTATTTCACCCTTCAGTTCACAAAATGCAGAAATTTGTTGAATTGTTTGTCTAATTCCCTCTTACAGCAATATGCATGCATTGATTGTATGAAGAACTTAATTCCCAAGATTGTAAAAAAACCAAGGAAACACCAAATTTCAGGTTTCCTCCCATGAACTAGATCGAGCTCCAAAAAAATCTATAAAATTCATGAAGCTCCGAATCAGTCTCTCCCATATAGGTTGTTACTTGCAGCGTGTTGATGGCGGACGGAATATCGGTGGTACTGTGAAGGAATTGGTGGTTAAATGAGATAGTTTAAAGAGAAAATGGGAATATGGAGAAGGGGTGGAGAGATATAGTGCCTATGTGGCACACCATGGTTCGTTGATAGGAATTGATGGTCCAAATTATCTAAACTTTATGGAACTTCACCAACCCAAAATGCAGAGTATCTGCATCGAAGAGAGAGAGGTCAATGGAAGGTTGCTAATTATTCTGAGAAATTCAGTTTGGCGAAGGGATTCGCTTGATTAGGGGATTGAACGCCGGGTAATGCGGAAAAAGGGAATTGAAGAGCTCCTCTGTTAGGAAGGGCTTGAGTGGTCAGTGAACGGAATCCTGTTGAGTTCCACCGCGGTGGCGCTGGTCGAGGAAACCCTGCTCCCATTGGACATGGCGCTTTTGTTTAAGGGAGTGAAGTGGGGTTGGTATAACAACGTACTATATAGCTCAGAAGCTTGGGGAGAAAGTTGTTTCAAAACCTTGGGTAATGGAGGATTATTTTGGAATAGGAGCAGATACAGTGTTGAATTGATGATTCATAAAGGTTTCTGGGAACTTGTAACAACTTATCAGTAGGAGCGGAGAAAGATTTGGCATTTCAGACCATTATCTCTTTTTAAATTAGTGGAATTAAATGGACGATGAAGATCAAAATAGAATTAATCTAAAGGTGAAAAATGGAGGGTTGTACGGGTACAACGGTTGCGTTGAAGTTGTACTCGTAACTATAATATCTACTATTAAGCAATATAACATATAATATTACGCAATGTAACGTATACTATTAAACAATATAAAAAGAAATCATACATGTAACTATAATCAATGTGGTCAAAACCGGATGTGGACCGGCCGGTTCAACCGGTTGAACCAGGAACCGCTACTCAGACCGATCCGAAATACACTATAAAATCATTTTTAAGGTCCAACCGGGAAACACCCGATTGAACCGGGAAACACCCAATTGAACCGGGAAAATTCGGAAAATCGGTGAACAGGAGAATCCGAAAAAAATTGGTTATTACTATTTTTTCTAATTTTTTTGAGTTTTTTTTATTATTATTATTATTATTTTGTATTTATTTCACTTATAGATTTTCCTTTTGTTTATGGGTTTATAGAATTTTAATTAACTAGTTACTCATTATTTACCATATTTGTTATGTTTGGAAATAGATTTTGGAGTTAAAAGAAGTTTATGAATTATAAATTATTAAAGTAAAGAGATCCATATTCTTAGTAATTTATTAAGTTATAATTATCTTTATTTGAAAACTGAAGTTTAATTGATAAGTTTTTTTGTGGATGTTAATGTATATAATTAGGTCAGAAAAATTAATTAAGTTATAATTATCTTTTTTTTTTGTGACTACTACTTTCCGGTTAGACCGTCAGTTCGGTTATAACAACACTGACTATAATATATATTATTAAGCAATATAACATATACTATTAAACAACATAAAAAGAGGTAATAACAGCACAAGAGCAGCGTTCGAGCCCTTGATCTCCGCATGCCTTGAAACTTCAAGGCGCGAAGGCAAACCACTGCACCACATACTGCTGTTGCGAATCCAAATGCGACTCTCGTATATTTGTTTAATTTCGAAATTATATAAAAGAATGTATAATAAACCTATTTTGTGTTGGGTGCACACAAGCTTTTGACATTAAAAAATAACACTTAGGCAATATTTGGTTGGGGTTAGCCCAACCTCTCATCAGTTGGCAACCTCATGTTTCTTTAGGCTGGTTTAGCTAAGCCGCGGTATTAGGGCTTGGGAGGAGGGGGGAGGGGGGAGGGAACATAAAGTCATTCCCCCCTCACATCCGCCGCTCTCATTCACCTGCCACATCCTTTTTTTAGAGAGAGAAAGGGGATGTGACTGCCTCTTCCTCTCCACTGTTTCGTCTGCAACAACGTTTCTCTCTTTTCTGCAACAATGTTTCTCTCTCTTAGGTGATTCATATTTTTCTCTTTTTTCTCTTCTTGCTGTGTCCTCGCCCTGTACGACAGCCTCCCTCACTACCAAGCCTGGCTGTCCACCACTAGTCGGAGTACGTGTCCTTCACCACCATAGAGTTTACCTTGGAGAGACTTTATGTGTGTGTGCTGAACAGGGGGTAAAATGGAGGAAGGGTGTTCGTGGAGAAGAAAACCAGTCTGTATTGCCTTGGAATTAAAAAATGGGGATCTTTATCCCAAATTTCAATATTTAACCTTTAGTCCCTTTATTTCTGTTAAACCTTTAAATAACTCAATTATAAGTTGCTAATTATAAAATTAGCAATATTAATATAATTTTTTTTTTTAAGTTTCAACAAAAAATAATTTTAAAAAAATTTACATATTTTTTTTTTCTTGCAATTTCCACTGATTAAAAAATAATAATTAACCCAAACTAAATCTTTTCACTTTTCTTTTTATAAATTTAATAGAATTAATTGTCCCAAAAATTAATTTAACTAGTAATGAATTAATTTTCCGCTTTTGTAATTTTATTCATTTCAAAGACAAAAAATCAAAATGAATAAAACCTTTATTTGGAAGGTTAACAAATTAGTAATTCAAAGTAATTAAAATGAACGAAAAAGATAATTATTTTTTTTAGAAAAAAATAAAAAAAATAAAATAAAATATAATTAACACAAATGTCAATTTAAATCTTTTCTAGGATTTTTTTTTATTATTAAAATAATTGGCGTAAATATGTTTTCTACTTACTTTAAAAAATTATTTGTTTAGTAACCATTTAACAGATTATAAATTATCAAATTTATTCATTCCGAAGACATAAAACAAAATGAATAAAACATTTATTTGAAAGGATAATAAATTAGTAATTCAAAATTAATAAAATAAAAGAAAGATATAATTAGTTTTTTTTAAAAAAAAAACGAAAATAAAAATATATAATAAATAATTCAAACAAATATAATAGAAAAATATAATAACTTATAAATATTTAATTTCCACGTTTTTCATTTTTATTTAAATTAATTGACCCAGAATTGTTTATTAATCACATTAATATATTTATTAATATAATAAATATTTAACAAATTAAAATTATTAAATATAAATAATTTTAACCCAACAACAACTAAACATCAATTATCAACAATCACACACAACATCAATCAATCACAAATCATAACACTACTTTAATCATTTTTCAATTATTAATAACTACCTCTTACACATATCATATCACATTTTACAATTAATAATTAAATTTCACGTTCCAACCACAACCCAACCAAACATCACTCTTTAACACCTTCAATCATTAACTCCAATTGCTTCTCCCAGCCCAACCACCCCAGCCCCAACTAAAAATTACCTTACATATTTGTGTTGGGTGCGTATTTGTCACGACGCGCAGGATATTGTATATAGGGGGCCCACAGAGTAGTGACCGCGTGTGTACTAGCTGAATTATTGGGCATACTTTAGTGGGAAATAGCCAAACAATGTCCACCAATCATGCATTAATTAAGGCTCCATACTGTTTTAAACGTAAGATACTAATCATAATAAATAAATAATAATATAATAGGGAGGTCGTAGGCATATAGATTTGGACAAAGATCTACTCATATTTATTATATATAAATATATAATGCATAACGCATTCGTCGACATTTTTCCGACCTTTAGCGACCGACACATTACAAAATTCTGTGCTTGGCCCCTTCTATAATTTATGTCGACCGTGTTTTCCCCCCTTTTTTAGGAAGTTTCAACGACTAAATAACTGAAAATTTCAAACTATATAATTAGGTGAAATGATATGATGCAATTATTGTATTGATAAAATCATTCCTTCTACTTACTATAGCATTAGCAGATAACAACAAGTAATATTTTATTTTGTATTTAATAAAGTAGGTCTCATTTTAAATAATATACTAATATTTTTTTTCATGCCTAATGATAAATCTAGTTACACCCTTTATTCTTAAATTGAAAAGATAATACCAACTTTTATTTTATAACATACTTATATTTTGTTAATTATGTTTATATGAGACTTTTTTGTATCACTTATAATTTCAATATGTCACGTGTTCTCAATAATTAAAAATTAAAAGAATTACAATAATCTTCCTTATTTTTAAAAGAAAGATTGTTGAAGATTCAACATAGATGAGGTGTCTTTTTCTCTTGTTTTTTATTTTTTATTTTTTAAATTATCTATGAATATTTACTTTTTTTAGCGAAGAAAAAATAGTAGAAAATGGAGAAGTGTGAGATGAGTTGGTTTAAAGCCAACCAATCACATTTTTTTTTTTATTTTTTTCCTTTTTCGCTTAATATTTAAAAGTTGTACAACTTTTTCGACTCAACCCAATTTTTATAATAAATATACTGAATTAATCTTCTTTTCACGATCTTTGATTTGCCATCCATTATCCGTAAGTTAAATATTAATTTTTAAGTGTAATTTACCTTTTAAAGATTATTATGATATATTTAAATTTTAATTTTTTTGAATATAAAATAAAAATGCCAAATATTATCAAAATAATATTTTATTTTAAAAATTATCTACTTTTTTTCAGAAGATTAATTCGTTTTACTTTAGTTTTAACTTTTTATAATAATTTTGGTGAACCATTTTGTTCTAAATAAATTTAATAAAAGAATGAGGCGATTTTTTAAAGTTACAATTTACAGTTAAAAGCTTAGATATAATAATTAAAATGATTTATTGATTAAATTTTTTTTTTTTTTTTTTGTGAAAAGAAAAACAATGTTAAGTACAAATATAATATGTTGATTATATTTTTCTAAAAATGTTACAATAATATGGATACCGATCCGATGCTGTTATCCATATTACTGCATATGGTGCAGTATCCACACGGTGCCGTTTAAATAATCCCCAATTTCACTCTCTTTTCTTATCCTTCATGTTGGGTTTCTAATCTTTTTCTTTTCTCAACACATTTGGAACAAATTATATTTTGCCTTACTCAAAATGCCACTAAACTAATTACAATTTCTTAAATAAAATTAAATATAATAAAAAATAGTTTTTGCGACAACAAAAAGTGGTCTCAACTAATTGGTATTTATCATAACTTATTATTAGAGAAAACATGTAGTCACTAATTAGTTGTCTCAATAAATTGGACGCAAATCATATATTTATAACGACTAAAGTGATCTCAAATGCGTCTCATATTTTTTTTGCAACAAGTAGTTGTCTCAAAAAGTAGCCTTAAAATTGTGTGAAATGATTTGTAGAGAAATTTGTGATAAAGAATTGGAACAACAAGTGATCACAAATAACGTATTATAATTAAGTTACCACAATTGTGGTCTCAAAAAATATTTATACAAAAACTCTATTTTATTGTAATGAGGAAAAGTTACTGCCTAATTGTTATTTCGTTCTTTTTTATGCACCAAATGAAAGATATGGACTAGATTAGGATATGTGGGCTTTATTAATTAATAAGTCAAACTAATTAATTAATTAAGTGGACATGGATATTAGGCCCATAAACCTAGGGTTATATGGTACTATATATACATATTCTCTATAGTAGAGAATCAAGGGTTTTTTATCAGATAAAAATTGGAGGCACTATAGAATTTGATAAGTGATTTCCTAGCGATCACTTATCGAATAATTGTACTGAGGATAGTTCCTGCGGCGGACGATATATACGCGTGGATACCTGAAGTGGTGAATCAATCGCGCAATTCAGTCCGATCAATTACGCAACAAGTAAGTTGTTCCAACTTTAGCGTAATTTATGCTCAACGTGTATATCCGTTATAAATCACGATCAATATTCTCGATTAGTTATTCCGCTGCGTACATTAGATGGAGTCGAGAATTACTAACAGTGGTATCAGAGCCCAGGGCTCGACTTATAATTGATTTATTTAATTAATTGTGGATTAAGATTAATAAATTGAATTTTGAAAAATTCTGTAAAAACTCAATCATTGAACCTTTTTTGTGACTTAATGACGCACAATAACAAAACATAAGTTTTGATCTTGTTTTGTTTTCCATTATTTCGAAACAACAAATAACAATTGAAAACGAAACCCACCACTGCAAATCTCCTGATCGTCGGCGTACGCCATTAAACGCACGAAGCTGTTGCTGTTGTTTGACGACGGCGGCAGCGGAGTTCGGTAAGGCCGCTGCTGCTGTTGAGCGACGACGATGGTCGCAGCGGCGTGAGTCAGGCTTGCGCGCTAGACGGCGGCCGGGATTGCGGCGACAACAAGCTGGGTATAGTTGTTGACGACGTCGGCAGTGGCAGCGCAACCCCGACGCAGCAGCTGTGTGACGCGGCGGCTGCGACGACCGGCGTGTTGCTGCTCCTGTTGACGTTGACGGTGATGACGGCAGTCCCCTATTGCTTCTGTTGACGACGACGTTCGCCGGTGGCGACGGCAGCGGTAGCGCCGATGGCGACGGCGGCGTGGTTGTTGGCAGTTCACAGCTGGACTAGGGTTTTGAAACATTGGGCTGGGCTTGCTGAGTTAGTCTGGCCCAGTTTAGAATCTGGACTGGGCCTGATTTTATTATTATTGGATCAGTTGGATTGATTAGTTGGACTTTGAAATTGGGCTCAACCTGGACCTGGGCTGGTTGGTTTTGGGCCAAAATGGACTGGGCCTAATTTCAATTAGTTGGGCCGAGTCTGTAATTGGGCTTGAAACATGGGTTGCTGATTTTGGAACTAAGTTTTCATTTGGGCTGGCTTTATTTAATAAGCAGGCCCACTGAGATTAGAATTAATTAAATTAAAACAGATTTAATTAAATTGATTAATTATATTAATTTGTCAATTAAATTAATAAAACTTATTATTATTGTTGTGAAATAATAATAATAGACTTATATTTTATGTTAATTTGAAATTAACATTAAAGTATTCTTATAGTAATTTACTATTAATATATTTATCTAATTGATTAACATTAATTAGATTAATAATTTTAATAGTATTATTAATTTTGAAAGAATAATACTATACTTATATATTTATATTAATTTAGAATTAATATTAAAAGTATATGTATATATTAATTTGGAATTAATATATTTAATTTTAATCCACATTTAATTAAAGAATAAAATTTTAATTGGATTAATAATTTTATTCGTTGAGCTTTATTTGATATTATCTGATAAGCTATTATTTGATTTTATGCTTATACAATTTAAATTATAGTAATTTAAGACCGTTTTATGTTTGGGTAGGCGGTGCCCAATACATGTAGTCCGTGTCAATATGTATGGGTAGGCGGCGCCCAATATGTGTGGTCCGCATTTCTTATGCCTGGGTAGGCGGCACCCAGTAATTGCGTTTAATTTAATATTAGATATTAAATTTAACAATTAGTATCACATATAAAATCCCCACTAAAACCAAGTCTTGTTTAGAAACAAAATGCGTCGTCCATCATAATTATTTGAGATTCCTAATCTTTTCGACCACGAGTTTTATACAAAAGTGTTTACTCTAAATCGACAAGACTCGGGCTCATTCATAGATGTATGGTTGACATCGTGTGATGGAATTGACTTGCTTAAATTATTTTGAGACGCCAAAGCGACCAAAATAGTTTGAGGACGTAATATTAATTGGATTAATAAACCAAGAATTGCAAATTGTTGTTGCAATTGGCTTAGAGGCCTACCTAGTGATATTATTGTAGTCATCAGCCAAAGCAGAGGCAGCAGTAATATAAACTTGGATCTTGGACCACTAAGATTTATAATTGTTATAAATCCGTATTTTGTGTTTGGGGGCGCAAAATATGTTAAAATTAGTGGGAGCTACTCATTACAATAAACTCTTGTTTTGATTAGTGATACGAATGTGATCTTTGTTTACTTTATTCTGATTTATTTTCCCATTTTATTGTTTTCTCGTCAGATAAAATATCGTTTTTTGGCTTATAAATGTTTGATGGAAACAAACAAGTTGACTGGGTCAAACTTTACGGATTGGCTCCGTTGTTTGCGATTGGTGCTAAGGCAAGACGAGATTGAGTATGTCTTGGACAAACCAATCAGTGTCATCCCTGACAAGAATTCTCCTGAGTACGCTACGTTTGACGAAGAAGCTCATAAGAAACATGTTGAGGATGCCACATCGGCTTAATGCTTAATGTTGTCCTCTATGAGTATTGAACTGCATAGGCAACATTGGAGCATGTTCCCTTATGAGATGCTGAAACACTTGGAGAGTCTGTACGCTTCAGAAGCTCCGACCATGGAGTATGAGATACTCAGAGATCTCTTCAAGTGTAAGCTTCATGATGGGGGCCAGGTTTCTGAACATATACTGAAGATGATCGGATTGATTGAGAGGTTGGAATCGATTGGAACGAAGCTACCCACAAGTATCTCAATAAATCTGATTTTGCAGTCTCTTCCAAGTTCATTTGAAAACTTCATAGTGAATTTCAACATGAGCAACACGAAGGCAACACTGCCAGAGCTTCACAACATGCTCAAGACCTACAAATCATCTACTTCTAAAGGCAACTATGTGCTCATGGTGAGCTCTTCTATGAGATCTTCCAAACAGAAGAATAAGCAGAAGAAGAGGAAGAAAGCATCTAAGGATGCGGCCTTGATGCCTAAGAGTGGAGGGGTTCAAAAGAAGCCGAGTATACCAAAGGATGAGTGTCTGTTCTGCAATGAGAAGGGGCACTGGAAGAGAGACTGCCCGAAGTTCAAAGCACATGGTGCATTGGATGAGAGCTTAGGTAGTTTATTTTGTACATTGAAATTAGACTAGATTAGATCTTCCTTCGGGATATAAATTAGATTTATATAATTTATATTTTGTTCTAGAGATTACAAAGAATATTATCTCCATTCTAATATTAGACATTTATGACTTTTTCTTTCTATTTTGCAAACAGTAGATGCTTGTTTTGCTTAATGGATTATTTTAAGGAAATGTCTTTCGTTCGAATGGATTCTATATGCTTGAATATGAACAAGATATTCTCAATGTACAAGAACAAACGACCTAAGCTAAGTAATATGGATAATAAAACCTACCTGTGGCACTGTAGACTTGGTCATATCAATGAGAAAAGAATAGCAAGATTGAGAAAGTTAGACTATCTCACATTATTTGATTTCGAATCATATGGTGCTTGCGAATCTTGTCTCAAAGGAAAGATGACAAGTTAACCACTTTCTGGGAAAAGGGTTACGTGCCAAGGTTGTGCTCGAGTTGGTCCGCACAGCGGTGTGCGGACCGTTCCAACTTAAGCAATAGGCGAATATTCGTACTTCATAACTTTCATTGATGATTTTTCAAGGTATAGATATGTGTATCTCATGAAACACAAATCTGAGGCCTTCGAGAAATTTAAGGAGTTTAAGTTAGAAGTTGAGAAACAACTTGGAAAAGTATTAAGACTCTCCGATCAGATCGAGGAGAGGAATACATAAGCCGAGATTTTCTTGATTACTTGAAATCACATGGAATCCGATCAGACTGGACACCTCCGAGTACACCACAGATGAATGGAGTATCCGAAAGGAGAAATCGGACTTCCTTAGATATGGTTCGATCCATGATGAGTTTCGCCAGTCTTTCCTTATTGCTTTGGGGTTATGTCTTACTAACCGATGGTTATGTTCTGAATAGATTTCCTCTTAAATTGGTCACGCAAACACCATATAAGTTATGGTGTGGCAAGAAGTCGAGTCTTAACCATATGCGGACCTGGGGTTGTCCTGTTTTATTAAGAAGATGACGACTGATAAATTGGAGACTAAAAGTGAGAAATGTTGTTTTGTGGATATCCTCAGGAAACTAAGGATATGAATTCTACTGCCCTGGAGATCACCAGGTGATAGTTCCAAGAATGTGGCGTTTCTTGAAGATATTTATATCTCCGAGGAACAAGGTCACAACAAGGTAGATCTTGAAAAGATTCAAGAACCACAAAAATAACATAGAGGATGAGATCCTGCTCAAACCGACGCATAAGAATCATTAAAAGCTTCAAGCTTAACCTTATCCGCACGGACATCACCGTTTTATCCTAGAAATGGGCTCCGGTTGACCCCACGGTGATCTTAGTGTTTTAACAATTAAGGTATCCCAATGAACCTAGATGTCAGGATCTCCAGTCAACTAGGTGGAATTTCCATTGCCTCAACTATTTCTTCCAAAGGCTTTAGTCCCATCCCCTTAATGATTTTGAAACCAACTTTTTACTCAACCCTTTGGTTAACGGATCCGCTAAGTTGTGTTTGGACGTTACATAGTCAATAGAGATTACACCAGTCGAGAGTAGTTGTCCTATGATATTATGTCTACAACGTATATGCTTAGACTTACCATTATACATGTTGCTCCCGTGCTCTCTCTATAGCCGATTGACTATAACAATGTGTGCAAATAGTGGGCACATGCTTAAGCCACAAAGGAATATCTTCTAAGAAATGTCGAAGTCATTCAACTTCTTCTCCACATTTGTCTAAAGCAATAAACTTCGACTCTAGGTGGACCTCACAATTATTATTTTCTTAGAAGACTTTCATGATACTACTGCACCACCTATAATAAACACATATCCACTAACTGACTTTGAGTCAATCATATCTGATATCCAATTGGCTTTTCTACAGCCTTCCACTATAGCAGGATACCTTAAATATCCGAGTACTCCCAGAATAGCTTTCTAATGATCATCTACTGGATTACTCGTGTATCTACTCAACTTGCTAACAAAAAATTGAACTTTCCATGAAAAACACTCTAATTCATTATGAATATATCGCTTTTTCAGGTCGCAAGCACACGACTCATGAAAGATGTAGTATAAAAGATTATCATATCCATAGGGAGGATTATTCCGTGAGAACCGGCTTAAGCATTTTTTAGTAAGTTAGGCCAATCGAAAATAAGACTTTTGATTATACTAAACAACATAAAAGTAAATAAATGTAAACAATGAGGGAATCGATCAATGGAAAGATATTCCCGAGATTTAGTTTCACACAAGCGAAGGAAGTGAATCAAGTAAATACGAGCTAATAGTGGGACAATGAAGGAAGGTCATATGTCTTGATCAGAAATCCTAGCAGTTCAACAAGAGGGATTAATATGGTAACTTGCTAATTAACTAACAATGAAATATACCTCAATTTTTATCACTAAAGACAGGCGAAATGAACCATTTAAGACAAGGGAAACAATATTCAAAGCGTTCAATCAACACAACATACCGCACCCTATGCGAATATTTCTTAGGAGTGAGGCCTTAAGACATTCAACAAGATCGAAAAATATGATTCGGGTCCTCTCCTCATCCCCCATGGGCCTAGCAGAGAGGACCACTATACCGTCAGGTAGCTACTCCTAAGGTATAAGTCATACAAACCTATATTGTCAATTCTATTCATTAATCAAACACACATTAATACCTATTATACTTGATTTCAAAATCCTAGGGTTGGGGTACTTCCTAACCTTCGGAAACAAGGTACTACTCAAGCATTATCAAACAAGAACAAATAAACAACATCATTAAGCAAAGAAAATTAAATAAGTGAAAATAAAAGAGAGATAGGGAATGAGAAAGCCTTCTAACTAAATCCCAAGTCATATTCTTGTGAAGCGACTCCATCTCATCTCCCATGGCAGCAAGCCATTGAGTGGACTCCATACATGTTACAGCTTCTCTATAGGTGGACGGCTCATAAAAGTCCACCTCTTTAGCAACCTCCATTGCATATCCCACCATATCCTCAAACCCATACCTCTTAGGAGCTTCAACTCCAATCCTTCTAGTTCGATCGAGAGCTATACTATACGACCTAGCTTCAGTCGGTTTTGATTCTGATGGTACAACATCCTTCAGCTTGGTGTCAGACTGCGAGTGTCCTTCTTCATCACCCTTATGTGATTCACTCTGCTCCACCTATTTGTCAACACTACTATTTCTTGGCACAACAATAGACTTCATTGTGGTGTTAAACACATAATTCTCATAAAAAACAACATTCCTATTGAATATCACCTTATTTTCAGATGGGGACAACTATTCCCATTGTCTACAAACACTCCCTTCTTTGCTCTTGGCTCCAATTTACCCTCACTAACATGATAACAAACAATACACCCAAAAGCTCTCAAATTTGAGTAGTCAGCAGACTTACTAGACCACACCTCATAAGGTGTTTTTAGGTTGATACTTGTGTGAAGTCCATAATTTATCAGGTAACAAGCTGTGTTGACAGCTTCAGCCCAAAATCTTTGAGCTAACCCTGCATTAGGGAGCATGCATCGAGCTCTCTCCAGAAGCATCTGGTTTATTCATTCTGCTACACCATTTTGCAGTGGTGTATACCTCATTGTATGATGTCTTGCAATACCCTCATCTTTGCAAAACTCATCAAAATCCAAAGAACAAAATTTCAGACCACTATCAGTTCGCAGCCTCTTGATCTTCCTCCCAGTTTGATTCTCCACCAACGCCTTCCACTGCTTGAAACTCTTGAAAGCTTCACCCTTATGTTTTTATCATAATCACCCAAGTCATCCTTGAGTAGCCGTCGAATCATAGACACGAAGTATCTATGGCCTCCTAGAGAGTCAACACGTGAAGGACCCCAACAGTCAACATAGATATAATCAAGTGTGCTTTTCGTTCTGTGAATGACCATAGGAAACTTGCTACAATGTAATTTCTCAGGAACACAGTGTTCACAAAACTCAAGGCTAGTGACCTTGTGGCCACCAACAATATCTCCCTCCGACAGAATCTGCATCCTCTTTTCACCTATGTGACCAAGCCTCGTATACCACAGCTTGGTCAAATCATCCTTGTGAACCTTAGACAATGCAACAGCAGCAGAAAAAGATAAAGTTGACCCTTGCAAGAAATACAGAGTCCCTCTCTTCACACCTTTCAGAACCACATCTGAACCCTTACATACATACAACATTGCACCTTCACCTCCGAAACTAAAACCTTTGTTGTCCAGTAGACTAATGATATCAGATTCTTCATCGTTAGTGGAACATGCCTAACATCGTTCAGCATGCAGAATTTACCATCATGCATCCTCAGGTTAATTGAGCCAATTCCAACCGCCTTGCAAACTAAACTGTTGGTCATGGAAATATTTCCACCATTCATCAGCTCATACGTTGTGAACCACTCTCCGCGTGGACATATGTGGTAAGATGCCCCAGATTCAAGAACCTACACGTCGGTGTGACGTGCTTCTTCAGCAGCAACTAAGGCCAAATCATCCTCAGAGCTGGTGTTCTCTCCTTCAGCAACAACAGTAGTGGCTGCTTTATTCTCCTGTTTCCACTTCTTCTTCAAACAATCATTCTTCCAATGACATGTCTCTTTGCAGTAATTGCAAGTATCACTCGGCTTAGGACCTTTTGATACAGATTTCTTCTTCCCAGAATTTCCAAACCCCTTATTCCCATTCTCGCTGGCTACTAGCCCAGCGGCCTAATTATCCGAACTCGTACCATTCGCCTTATGGCGTAGCTCTCTGGTGTGCAAAGCTGATCTCACTTCCTCCAGAGACACTGTATTTCCCAATAATGAAAGAATGTACAAAATTATCATATAATAGGGGTAGAGAAACTAACAAAATCAAAGCAACATCATCATCCTCTACTTTGGTCTCAATATTACACAACTCCAAAAGAATTATGTAAATTGATCTAAATGTTCACGAAGCAACTGAGCTTCGTGCATACGCAGAATAAACAGGCGTTGCTTCAGCAACAACTTGTTGGTGAGCGACTTCGTCATATACAAACTCTCCAGGTTCAACCACAAACCTACCGTAGTTTCCTCCTCTGCGACCTCGGTAATGATATCATCTGCGAGACACAACATGATCATCGAGTGTGTCTTCTCCTCCAGACTAGCCATCTTAGCATCAAACAGAGCCACCGCCTTGCCCTTCTTATCCTTCACTATCAACGGTGCCCACAACCCTTGTTGTTTTAACAAGGCTCGCATCTTGGTTTGCCACAAACTAAAACTATTCCTCCCCGTAAATTTGTCAACTTTCACATTTATCCCAGACATCTTCCTCACCAGATTGCGAAACCCCCTTCACCAGGCTCTAGTACTAATTTGTTATAACGGATGTGAGAAAGGACACATAAATGAGAAAATAAAGGACACACAGATTTATGTGGTTCACTAACAATGTGTTAGCTATGTCCATGGGCAGAAGAGAGGAATTCTATTATTCAGATGTTCTTCAGAGTTATAGATGATCAAACATAGATAGTTGACTAATTTAGATTAGTCTTAAGTCTAATTAGTGCTATTGGATATAACCTTTAATTAGCTGGGCCTTAAACATGCCGAATATTAATTAAACAGCCTATTGACTGCGTTTGACACTGTCGAGGCCGCATTAGGAGTCTAGCTCTCGATGCTTAACCAGTCTCCAAATGTTGTGACCGCATTCTCTCGAGTCGCGGTTGCGTTCACTCGAGTCGCGATCGCATTCAGCTCCCAGACATGGCCACGTCCACCTATAGCGGCCGCGTTCGCCAGTCAGCCGTCCCAGACTTAACCACGCTCTTGTTCTCACTGCCGCGTCACCTAGACATGTCCGATACTCAGCAGAAACCCAGATTCAAGGCACAATTCAACAGTAGCTTTGCTTGAGCAAGCAAAGTTAGACCAATCTCCACTATATGCTGATGTTTTCTCTCAATTCTACCATAAGGACAAGGTTTCCTAATCTTAAAACTGGGTTCATTTAAGGATAAGCATTACTAATCTTAACACCAAGTTAATTCAAGATGGAAAAGGTAGGTCTAAATTCCCCACCAAAATCAGCTTGAAACGCCTGTATCTTGGCATTAAATTATCTTTCTATGATTAAAGAAAATTGTTTAAAAATACTAACAACTTGACTTTTAGTGTTCAAAGGTAATATCCAAGAATAATACTATTATCATCCATAAAGCTCACATAGTATTTAAAGCCTTCTGCAGAAGCTGTACCTGCAGGGCCCCAGACATCAGGTAAAATTAATTGAAAAGGAGCAGTTGTCTTAACTTCTACTGAAGGAAAACTAATGCTATGTAATTTGCCAAGTTGACAAGAAGCACACAAATGTAGATTCTTAATAGAAGTAGTTTTATTAGCAAGTTTTAGAGATTGAGCTAATACAGCAAAACATGGATGCCCTAATCTGTGATGCCACATATCCAATTCAGTTTTTTCAACTAAGGAAACATTACCAATACAACTTGAATTCCTATCAACACTAGACAATTAATAAGTACTACAATGTTCATAAATGTTACAACCAGAAAATATTTTCCTAACATTTGAACTAATTGCAGAAGACATTCTTGCTTGTCCAATAGAAAGATGAGACAAGTCAAGCTTGTATAGTCCATATTTAAGCAAACCTCTCAACAAAATCCTGTGTGTGCGCTTGTCCTTTACAAAACAAACATCAGGGTGATTATCAACTATGAATTTTGAAATACTTAGAAATCTTTTAGTTATATCAAGTACACATAATATATGTTGAAGAACTAACTGTTTATCAAAATCAGTAGAGCTAGGAATAAAAGTAGTACAAATGTGAGAGATATTGAGTTAGAGCCATTACCAACTGCTAGAGTATCACTTCCTCTATAGCCAGCTTGTTGGGCATTTAAAATCTGTGGATCATCTGTTACATGATTCGTGGCACTACTATCCACATACCAGTTCATCTCAGAAGCCTTTTCTTGAGGCATATCTTCGAAGATCTGAAAATGACCTTCTTCTTGACCTTGAGATTTAGTACTCTTCTCTTTGAAATAGTAACTAAATAAGCTTGAGCAGAACTCAAGTTAATACCAAGGTAAAATTGATCGAATATTTTATACCACTTGGAGGCAATATGATTGTTTTTGCCGCAAATCTAACAAGCCACTCTGTTCTTGTTAGTAAAACCTCTTCCTCTTTCTTGATAAGAGCCCCTTGGCCATTCCAATTGTTTTGGAAACCACATCGTTTATGATTAGTAACCATAGCTACATTAGCAAATGAAAAACCCAAATTGGTGGATGCATTGAATTGCTTAATTCTCATCTCATGAGTCTGTAGTGCATATTACACTTCTTGAAGACTTGATGACTCAGTTTTAAGAGAGAGATTAACAATTATTGATTCAAACTTAGGCCCCACTCCTGCAAGCACATGCATAACTAATTCATCCTCAGTGACTCCTTGCCCAGACGCATGCACGCCTTCAGCAATTCCTCTCATTTTAAGTACATATTCATCAACACTCATTTCACCCCCTTTTCAGAGTTTTTAGCAGGGATCTAAGATGCATAGGCTAGCCTTAGATTGTGTTTGAACAAAGACGCAAGAATTGACCATACCTCACATGCATGATCACAACTATGAACATAGCCCATCATGGGTTCAAATATTTAACTGGAGCAACCAGCTGAGGAGCAATTGATCGCATCTCTCTCATAGCTCAAATTCAGGATTGGGAAGATGCAAATCTTCAGAATTGGGTGGATGTGAAGCTACAAACGAACCAAAATGAGAATTATCCTCAAGAAATTTAGAAGGAGCCACAGTTGAACCGTTCAAGAAGCCACCGAATTCGTGCGCGCGAACGGTTGAAAGAATTTGAACCTTCCAGTAGGAATAATTGGTTCGATCGAGTTTCAAAGTTATCGTCGGAATAGAATGTTGCTTCTCCACCAAAGTTTCTTTTGCAATGTTTGGGCTTCATACATGGTTACATTCGTCGTAGGGGCATAAATTTTACCATCAAAGAAATAGGTCTTTGATTTCACGCTAAGTGCCAATAGCATGGACTTCTTCCATGAGTTGTAGTTGTATCCATTCAGCGGATGCAAAACTAATATCATACCATTATTGTCAGATGGAGCGAGATACATTAGATCATCAATTGTACAGGATTTGTCAGAGGTTGATTTGTTTGCGGCAGCCAACGCCGGCCAAATGGATCGTGAATTCGAATCCGTTAGATGTATAAAGAATCAAGCGGAGAAGAGATTAATTAGACCAAGATCAGAAAGCTGATACCATCTACAAGTATATGAGAATCAGAATTCCATTTATGGAGCTTAAGTTCAACTCAAGTTTAGTTATAAATTAAGCTTATATACTGCCAGATACAAATGAACCTTCTAGAAACAATGTGGAATGAAAGCTAACAAATTAATAGGACGTTGCTTAAGTAGCTAAGACCTATACAATGCATACAAATATACTCAGCATAAGTTTGCAATTATACGTAGTGATTATATAACTTGAGGAACTAATTTGAAAGCTACTTCAAATATACATTTTGATTAACATGGGGTGTATTATGTGTGGTGGGTGAAGTGTGTATTATGTGCGGTGGGTGAAGTGTGTAGTGCGTGTGAAAGAAGTGTGTGTGTGTCAAATGTGAAATGATGTAGTGTGTATGAAATGTGTGTAGTGTGTGCAAAGTGTGTGTATATGTGTAATACGTAAAATTTAAGTATAACTTATAAGATTTTAAAAGTAAGATGGAATAGAAAAACTTATTTCTTTATTTTTATTGTTGTTTGAATCTTATAAACTCTAAGAGCTATTTTTACATATTATAAGTTATTTAACATCATAAGATATTTTGAAAAACTTACAAGTTTAGCTAAACACCCTCTTAGAAGGTATTTAGCATATGAATAAGGTGTTTTTGCATGTTATTTTCACTCATCATGATAAAATATCAACGTGCAAGACTATATGATCGTCTATGATTAGTTTTCATCATGACATGTATTATGCATCTACCCTTTAGTAAAATTTAAAGAACCACTACCGTTCAGGAAAATTTAAAGAACCATATTTCAAAATGTATAAGTTATTTTATCAATGTGATAGAAGGTATAACTCTTCAAAAATCATCAACAATTTAGCACAATTTTCTATTACTTTTTTTCACTTATTCAATTATATATAACTAACTTGTGACATTGAAATTAATTTTTTTTTACATGAACTAGTAAAATGAGACGTTGATTTTGAAATATAACTCATATTTTGGGACAATCTTTTCAAATATAACTCTTTTTATGAGGAAAGTAAAATACACGGCGAGAAGATTACGTATGTGTTTTTTTTTTGGTAATCCTCTATGTGGGGCAATCATTGGGTTTGTACTTGAACTAGGTGACGAATGATGATATTTATTGAGTTAACAGTTAAACTAACTCATAATATAACAAGGTGTAGGTGGCTCAGGGTTCAAATGCTTCCCCCCCTACTTCTTAATTTGTAACGGTTTTTAGTTTATATCTCCCTCAAAAAATAAATAAATAAAGCATGAGTTGTAAGTTCTGTTTTCCAACCCACAAGCTTTAGTCCATTGGGCTTTCAATATCATAGCCCATCAGTATTGATGAGGATGCACCTGGATTTTTCTGCTCTGAGATGCACATATGTTTGCTTAAGATTAAAGAATACTGAGTTAAACTTAGCTGAATTAATGAGTGTATTTTATTGGAATTCGATCGTTTAAATTTACTGAAATCAACCTAAAATAAACACACCCTTAGTTTTGCTATTTGTCGCTGCAGGATTATAATGTAGAAACAATAATAATCAACGTATTTTCTATTGTGAAGTCCAGGGCAAAGATTAATGCAGCATTCCAAATCTACGGTAACCGAATGAAAATTCAGATCAATGTTATTTACTTATTTATATCCCTCTTACAAGACTTCTAAAATAGCTAGGTTGTACTTCTTCGTCTTCTCATTCTTATTGTTAATTTATTGAATTACTTGAGAATATTTATTATTTTTTCCAAAGATTACTCGTATCGCCATCCCAAAAAAATCACTTATTTTTCTGTCTAACTTATCTAATTAAGAGAAACTATATAATTTTATGGAACGATAAGAGAAATATAGGATTTCAATGAGATAAATAAAAATTGATTAAAGATATTTAGATCACATTATAGTAATGTCGTTACCAATTTCGTTATTCAAACTAAAAGGCTAAAACAACAAAAAGAGAATATATATGTAATAGGAATTAAAGGTTAAAGCAGAAAAGAGGTGAGCATGTAGATATAGCTGCCAATGGAATGCGGACCACAAATGCAAATCCAGTTCTTACAACTCTGATAAGTCAGGAGGAATGTGGACGTATTAGGACCACACTATGGGGGTTGGGTTGGGTTATTCAAAATGGGCTGCCTTTTCACTTGTTTCTTAGGACCACTCACTCCCATCCAAACTTTTCCTTTTCATTTTCATCAACCTATATCTACATATATAAAAACAAAATGAATTTATACTACAATTGAAAAATAGTATTTTTTCTGCCCAAACTGCTTACTATATATCGTAATAAAAAGTATTTTTTTAATTAGAAAAAGAACACAATATATGCCTAAAATATCTCCGAATCTGGTACATATATATGTAATAGTAATGTTTTCGCAAAATTAGGGAAGTTGTTGCTGAATTTATTGAAATGAATTTTTTTGTCCCTAAATATAAGTAATAATTAGTTGTATCCAGATTTACTTCACAAAATTATCAAATCGTAAGATACAAATCAATTTTTAACCATAATATTTTAGAATGAATCTTTACCAATATTATTTATGTTACAATACCTAAATAAATCAACTATTTCTTTTATCAAAATTACTATGCAAATGAATCAACAAATTTTTTTATTGCATAAAATTAGGGTAAAAAATACTAATTACAAACCCTATATTCCAACTATCTAAAAATGTATTATTTTATATCTGGAACTAAAGCATCTCATCCCCCCTCCCCCCAACTTATATACGTATTTGGGAAATAAAAATTTATTTTATTTATTATTTGACTGTAAATTTTAATTTATGGCTGGCCCACTGACCTGCCCTTTTTTACTCCGATAAATTAGGAAACGGTTTCCTTAACTAACTAATTTGGTAAAAATTAAATCAAATCACATTTTTTGTGGAAGTTATGTATCCCTCCCTAAAAATAAAGAATAAATAAGCATATAGATTTAATTTACAACATAAAATCCCTTAATTTTAGCAACTGAATATCTTTCAATATTTGACAAAGTACATTATCCATTTTAATTAATTGATGAATCTGTTAATATATTCACTCCGTTTCGAAAACTAAAATATATCAATCTTATCTTATCTTACTTAATAATAAGACATCCACCATTAATCTATTTTTTTACAAATTTGATATTAAAATCATTTATAAATTATTCAAATTTTGAAAAAAAAAAAATTGAAATCCTTAATTTGTGGTGATAAAAATCGGCAGATTTTAAAACTCCTATATTTTAGATTATTATGTTATGGGGTTTTTGACCTAATAAGATATTATAAATATCACATCTTCACACTTCATTTCATAAAAAAATCACCATTCAACAAAAACATCCTCTCACTTATTTTCCAAGGTATATTCATAATCCTCTTGAATTTATCATTCTCATTATCTAAGATTTACTTGACGGCCTTACATCAATGGTAATCTTGAGGAATGATTCCATGGAGCTATGGCGCATCACAGGCACCTCCCGTGGGAGGGGCGTATGAAGATTTTGTTTGGCACTGCCAAGGGGTGAGTCTTTGTAGTCTGTATTTTGACTTGCTTGAGGGCATTTGTTCCTGTCTTAACTGTTCATCTCTGAATATATTTTGTGTCTTTGCTTTGTTTTATTTGGCATATGATTAATTAAATCAGTGTGATTCTTGATAACTAACTTACAAGTAGCTAGACAGATGTTGTTACTATTGGTTATTATAGGACATTTGTTTCTGATTCAGTAGGTTCTCTTCTTAGAGTGATATCAATATGTTATTGAAGCTAATGTTGCAAGTTGGGTTGTGCTCGAAATACGGGTTGTATGAGACAAACTGAGAATAGTTGCAAATTGTAAGATTAGGTATCAGATTTAATACTAACATGTTTTCAAACTCTTCGTCAAGTAAATTTCTTCTACTAGATCAATCAACTCCAATATTCTCAAATAAGTTATTACTCATAAGTTATAATTAGAATATTAAACTTTATAGGACAATTATTTGATTTGCCCGGCCAAAATTTTATCCTTGATCCAAATTTTGCCATTTCTTATCAGGTTGACCCTATAACGACCCAGGTCCGATAGACATCCACCGGAACTCAGAATTATCATACAAGTTCGTATTTTGGTAACGGGTAGTGTCGAGTTTTTCCATCTCTAATTTCTTAACATTAAACAAAGTGACATTATTGTATATAAAATAGAATTATTTAAGATCTTTTCCGTGCATCGCACGAGGGACATAACTAGTTTTAATTAATGATTCAGTACTTTCCTATCCACTACTATTAGATGTGTTTACAAATTCTTTTGCTTTTTATAAACTCATTGAATTCCTTCCCCCCAAAAAAAAGTCATCGGAGCCGGAGATTTTGAAAACAAATTAATTGTACAAGAAGTGAATGCCAAAATAAGTTATTTTTAACCTAAATAGACCTCGTTTATTTTGGTCTCGTTGGATAATTATGTAGGATAAGAATAAGGAATATAATCAATTTCAATGTTTACTCTTTCGGATAAAGATATTATTTATCCATATCCTATGTTTACTTTAACAAACCTACTATTTGGGATAAGTGAATACTTAGATCATTTCTCTAATTAATAATGGAGGAAAAGAAAAATCACCCCTTCCCCCTATACCTCGATCCACAACCCGACAAAGATAACTCTCAGCGAGTAACAAGGAAAATTTTCGAAAATATAAATAAAAAATGCTAAATCTTTTAAATCTGCAAATCACAAATGTTGAATCCGTTGAATAACACAAATCACAAGTGCCAAATTTATTAGAAGTGCCGTATCTGCAAATCACAAATGTTGAATCTGTTGAATATCACAAATCACATCTAAATCTAATTCATGAAACTTGAATTACCGAAAATATAAAAGATGAAGGAACATTTCTAGCTTGTATATTCATTCTAACTTAATGCTCCCAAGGTGGGTTGTACCATAGACAAAATAACCAATATCAGACCACTTGTTTTACTTCAGGAGTAGGCATGTCAAAATCGATCCGCCCCTTCCTGATTCGTTCCGATCCGAGGTCCTTGGGCCACGCCCCGCCCCGCCCCGATGAAGAACGGGGCACGCCCCGCCCCGCCCCGTCCACGGGGCGGGTCAGATGCGGGTCATGACCCCTGACCTGCCCCGCCCCGCTCCCTCCCTTATATATATATATTTTATTTTAATTTTAAATATATATTATGTAATATTATATAGATATATATATATACACACACATAAATATTAAATATGTGTATATATGTATTTATAATATCAAATTTTAATATATGATATGTTATATATATGTCATCCTAATACATTAAATTATGATTAGAATAAATTTAAATAATCAAATTTCATTTTCTAATAATTAATTTTACAAAATATACAAAATATTAAAACAAAACTAATGTAAACCTAAAAATTAAAACCCTATTAATTTCAATTATAAAAAACTAAGGTTTTTAATTAAAAAAAAATAGTTTTTATTTTTAAAGGAAAAAAAAAAAAGATAAAGGCGGGTCGGGGCGGGCAGATCCGTCCCGTGCGGGGCAGACCCGCCCCGTGCGGGGCAGATCATGGGGCAGATATTTTTGCCCCGTGACGGGGCGCGGGGCGGGGCGGGGTAGGGCGGGGCGGGGGCGAGGTAGGTCAAAAAATCCAAAAATCCGTCCCGCCCCGCCCCGTTGACATGCCTATCCAGGAGCTCATATATGTGAGGATAAAATTGTCATGACACTTGCCCTGTAGTTTGTAGACATAATAATGGAACACAGGAACATTACCAGCATCTCTCATCAAGTGCCACGAAAACATATACACCAATAACAAGCAATTTTTAAGAACATTAATGATGAGATACAAATCTTCTCATACTCTTCCTACAGGTTGTGATTCACATATACACAATAAACATAGGTTACATAAAACACAACCAAAATTAGTCATCGAGATCAGTTAGTAAACCACGACCTTGTCTACTTTGCCCGTGGAATTTCGGCCGTAGTTCGGCAAAAAAACATATGTGGAACCCTTGTGAAGAAGGAAGTGAACGAATTTGATTTGATAAAAAGTAACAAAATTTCTTATCCTAGCTCATGCTCACTTATGCGGGGGGTTTTTGGGATACTTATCCGACTAATTATCTAGAATTTTCCGGGTTATCCTGGTAAAATGATAACCCGGATTAATTGATCTAGGAAATTAAAAAAAGGATACAACTGGATAAAATTGCATTATTCACTCTTATTTCCCGAAGTAAACGAGGTCTTAGAAAAAACCGTCAAATTCTAACGTACAACTTTTAACCTGATATTAAGTTTTTTTTTTTTTTTTTTTTTCCTTTTAAACTACCTTGTATTTTTAGGTACCTAATTTTTTTTTTTTATAAATTAAAAAGTGACAAGCACATACACAAACACCCTAATTATTGCCTGCAAAACTCCGGCCGCATACATGGCTTTGTGTTTTTTAAGTAGATTTTTTTTTTTAATGGTAAAATAAACTTTATTAATTAGCTGAAATCAGCTAGCACTGATTGATAGAGAAAATGAGAGATTGAGTCCCAGTCCTTGAAAACAAGATTACAAGTTTTAGCAAAAGAAGCCACAGAATGAGCAAGAAAATTATATGATCTATTAATCCAGAATAAACACCGAGAACGATAACCGGAAAGAAGATGTTGGATGTCCCATAAAACTGGTAAGTAAAACGAAGAACAATTTGCATCTCCCATGGATGCAAGTATCACAGTGCTTGAATCCCCGAAAAAATGACAAGGAGAAAGATTTAAATGTTGAGCCAATTGAACAGCTTCTCGGAGAGCAAAAAACTCCGCCAACTCAAGATCAGAGGAACCTGGGAAAATTTTAGCAAACTCATGGTGAAAAGTACCATTGCAATCACTAATGTAGACACCAACATGAGAAGAATTCTTAGCAGCCAAAGTTGCACCATCGAAATAGACACGGAAGCCCTCTGATGAAGGTTGGATATGGCTGGTAAATGTGGAAGGAGCATAGTGTTCAGGTTTGCCATTCATATGCCTGAAATCGCGAAGTAGCTGAGCAGAAAGAGCGACAAGTATTTGCGGAGCAATATTTGAGGAGCTGAATATTTTGTTGTTCCGATGGTACCAAAGGTGATTTGCGAGAACAACGGTGTATTCAATGATCGAACTATCCCTCAATAAAACTATGTCTTGAAACCACAGATTATTGCAATGCTGGGCAAAGCTCATAATAAAATCAGTCAAACCTGCATATTCCCAAACTTCACGAGCAAAAGAACAACGAAAAAAGAGGTGAGTGGAAGACGTGGAGTTTTCACCACATAATGGGCAACTAAGGATGGCTGGAAGATGTCGCATAGTGAGATTCTCTGTCGTAGGCAATGAATTTGTGCAACAGTGCCATAGGAAATGAAAAGACCAGCTCGGCAACTTGAGAGACCAAAGTCGTTTCCAGACTGGATTCATAACTTAACTGGAATTTTTTTTTGGGGGGGGGGGGGGGGGGGAGGGGGGGATTTGGAAAGCATCTGGAGCTGTTTCCATGATAAAGTCATAAGCGGCCCGAACCATGAACTTGCCACTTCGGTTATAGTGCCAGATCCATCTATCCATAGAATTGAGATTACGTAGCGGAAGAGCAAGTATGGATGATGCATCCTCGCTAATGAAGGGCAAACAAATTTAGGAGCGCAGTTACTATTTTTATATTAAAAAGAAATTTAAATGAAATAAAAATCGTGAGTGGAATCAAGGTTCTTACACCTGTAAAACTGCACAAAAGGTCAATTTCATTTACACCATTAAAAAAAAAATTATCTACACCATAATTATTTTTCACACTACACCAAAGTTACAATATTCAATTTTTTTACCGTCCATGCCATATCTCTAGACATTTTCACCCTTATAAAACAAAATTAATAAATAGAATAACTAGAATTTGGAAAACAGAAGAAAGGCGTGAAACTTCTCATTGAACAGATCATAATTTCTCGCATTTCCTTGTCTTTGTTTTCCATAATTTCCACTTTGAGAAGCAACTGGAATAACAACCAAGCATCACTTCATTGAATGTCAGCCCCAAAACTTTAAAAAGAGAATTGGAAGAACTAGATTTTCTCCATTAAACCCACTAAATACAAAATGAAGGAATTGGAAGAGATGGCTCCGCCAAAGATGATAGGATCCGGACTAAATGCAAACTAATTCATTGAGCATTATTTTGTTCTTCATTTATTTGAAGTGCTTTCTTTTATTGGAAGAACAATTGATTAAACTATTCAAGAAACTTTTGAAGGAGAATGAATACGAAGAATCTAAACAAGATAAGTGTTCTTTAATGGAACATTCTTGATGCACTTGAAAATGTGTTGTATAGCTCTTGTGATGCTAATAATTTAGCTCTGTAATAAGTTTTGGTATTTTAGAATTATGGTCACAATTCTGACCATTATTAACCGAATTATGACCACAATTCTGACCATTATTGGCCAAATAAGTTCAGTGTGTCCACTACTTGCTGAGATTCTTACAATGGCTCGGTGAATAATAACTGAACAGACTTACACACTTCGGCAAGTAATGGTTGAATTATGATCACAATTCTGACCGTTACTAACCGAAAAAGTTCTCTCAATATGATCATTACTTACAAAAATTATTACAACAGTTCAATAATTAACTATCGAATTGATACATGACGCAGATTCAAAAAGTGCGGCTTGAAATGTGAAATATTTTACAAAAAATAATGAACTCAAGCAGAAAAAAATTAGTTAAGACTTACAATGTTCATATCTTTAGGTTGCACATCATCCATTATTATTTTCTTCTTCAATTTGTTTACTTGTAAGTGAATTGAGTGGAATTAGTTGGCAAATTAGGGCCCGAAGATATTATATTTTTTTAAGAATTGAAATTGTGAGGAGGAGAAACACAGTTTATATACAAAAATTAAATTTTGGTAAAAGGAGAGTTGAAAAGGACATTTTAGTCTATTCCTAATGTCTATTTTTGTCCCATAAAAAAAATGTGGGGTGGAGAGACTTTTTAAATTTTTTTCCCCTAATCTAATAAAGAAAGAAAAAACCCTCCCCTCCCCCCATGGTGACTCGAACCCAGGACCAAAGGCCTAGGTAGAAGATGCTCTGCCACTTGAGCTATCCAACTTTGTCGGTGGAGAGACTGTTTATTGTGTGCATAGAGTTCCCTCTAAAAAGAGTGAGCTTTGTTGTGACGGTCATACGAATCACATTTCTTGTGGCGGAATCCATTTATCCAAATTAATGGGATTAGTTGGAGCTCTATTTACCCATTTTTCTTTTTACTATACTTGAATTGACCTATCAGACGAAATGAGATATGTGTGACCATCATGTGACCATCAAATACAAGTTTTTTTCCTCTAAAAAATATGAAATAGACAATTTTTTATTTTTGCAATAATTTTATCACTATTGTAATTATATAATTTTAAGGTCATTCTATGGTACCATTGGGGCACTGGTAAAACTAAAAAGTAACCATAGTATTTTTGGAATGTTGTGGTCACATTCAATTAAAGCGAGTTAATCAATGAATATTTAATATAGTGGAGGACCACACAATTAATTAATGTATTCATATTGATGGATTACTAATTCAAACATTAATGAAGTGCAATATCCACATAACTTGATTTTAAATTGCAATACTTAATTAATTAATTAATTTCTAGATTGTTGGAGCCCAGGTTTTCTAGTGTCAAAAAATATAACCTTATTTATGGCGACGGCTATTGACACAAAAGGGAAAAAAAAAACCTATACACACCATATATATCTTTTAAACAAAAATAACTCTAAGTTAATTGACTAACTTATGCTCTATTATATAATCTATATATATAAATATATACTCAATTCCCATTTTGGCTGTTATAACATCGACTTTGGATGTCATTTGGAGATCATTAATGGAAGTAAGGAAGACGTGAGAGAGAGATGATGTCGAGACAGTTTGTCACAATCAGAAAGGGAATGAAGTAGATGAAAAAAAGAGAAACATTGTGTGGCAGTAGATGATGGTCGAATGGATCCAAAAGTTATTTATGAGGATCATAACGAAGTAATATCCAGCAAAGAGACAAAGTTTCTAGAATTATATATATATATGTGTGTGTGTGTGTGTGTGTGTGTGTGTGTGTGTGTAAATTAAATTTATTGGGAGAACGGTAAGATTGGACATTTATGTGGTGTGTAAATATATTATAGAAATTTGAATAGTATGTACGTGGTGTGCATAGAAAATGTGATGTGCAAATTTTTTTCTGTTGCAACAATAACCATCGCCACTACTTATTGTTGAGATACAAAAGTTATGTATCTATAGCTAAATATTAGTAACATTTAATTTACTATTAAAGATTATTTTAAGTAAAATTTACTAAAGTATATTTTTTGTAAAAATATTCCTATGTGGTGCACATGTTTCTGCATGCATATGAACCTATTAGGTCGATTTAAGTGACAACTTAATGACATTTGCGTGCATAATTGACTGTAATTGGCTTATATTCGTGTTATTGGACTATTTGACGTTCGTGGACTTGCTTTTGAAATATTTAGATGATTTAAGACCAAATAATTGCATTCGGCTAAGGATGGACGAAGGAACGAGTCCCAAAAAGTCCAAAACAGAGGAAAATCGAGCCACGTACGAAGAAGTCAGTCGCCGCCGCGAAAAAAGTGTGCTAGAAAAGGCTAAAAAGCCTGTGAACTCTCCGCGGCCGCGATCAAGCTATTCGAAGACGAGTTCGGACGCGACACTTAAAAGGCGGATTAAATCCTTGGGCTAGAAGAATTCCTAATTCGAGCCTAATTCAACCCCAACTTGATCCCGGCTATAAATAGGAGTCCCTAGGTCTGAAAATACAGACATGGACTTTAGTTTTGAGAGGATTCCGGAGAAGACGAGCGAACGAAGATCGGCACTTTTCGATTTATCTTTCTAGTTTATTTTATGTTATTATTTTTTAATAAAATTATAACTTTTATCGCCGCCATGAATGGCTAGTCATTTATTTCAGTCCTTAATCGTTGTTAAACCCTAGTTTGAATCCCTTGTAATTTTTATAGTAATTGTTTGAAGGTTTAAGTTTTGTAACACTTTATGTTATTCGGGCTTATATGTATTCTTATGTGTATTGTTGCTTAGATTGATCACCTAGATAGTTAATCACATAATTATCGCTAGGTCATTGTCGTAATACGTAATCGTTAACTTATGCCCATTTGTAGCAAATAGTGATTTAATCACTAGGATAGCATAAGTTGCGGTCTCTTGTACCGAGCTTGCGAGTCCAACACCATGTCTATCCCCTTACCTTAGTGCTCTATGCGTTCGGTTAATGAGGTCTAGAGAGCTTATTCTAAGATCATTCAATCGGATAGTAGAGCTTGTTGCTAATCTTGGGATAGGAGTTTCATAACTAAAATTGGAGAACAATTGCATTAATTACAAGGGTAATTCGAACTAGGAGCAGACTAGATTAGGGGCTGGGATTTATTTCTTAATTGAGTTTAAATCAGTTATATGTTATTTGTCTAATTCTTGCGTCTAGATTAATTAATTCATCAAACTAAATTAAAATCCCCATTCTACATACATACATATATATATATATATATATATATATATATTAGTATTTTAGGTTATTACATAAACATGTTAAGTCTTTCTGCTCTCTGTGGGTTCGACCCTGACTTGTCACTTCTATAAGTTAGAAGAGAAAAGCTAGGTTTACTAATTTTACTGCACCTCGACAGTGTGGTCATTATGTGAAGCAATGTACATCATCTAAGATTTTCATCCCTTTTATATTTCACTTGATTGAACGAATTATCATATAACTTCTTAAATTCAGTCATCATGTCAATACTTGGATGTCAAAGTCGTTCTACCAAAGCATATATGATTTAGTGTCCCAAATTCCATTGTTGCTGACAACATATAAGTTTGTGTCCTAAAGTCTATTGTGGGTGACAAATTGATTCAACAATCAAAATAATAGTGAGGTAGATGCAACTAGATTGACTCACTAGTCTCTGTAAGATGTATTTCATTCCATATTCATTAGAGGTATCATAATATACTCAACTCATTCTCACATGTAGTTTCTATAGTGATAATCTTTCACACAAATATTTTTACTTAACAATGTTCAGGTAGCTCTTGGTGCATATAGATATTTTAGTGACTTTAACCAATATGTCATTAGACATCTAGAATTTGGCACTCGACATTTTAGTACTTATGATGTAATGATGGTAGTCATTTATTTGAAAATTTATGCATAGTTTTGATGATGCAAAATCACACTGAACTAGTGCCCCTAATATCTAGAATTTTGTAATAGATATGGCCAGCTCTCCTTAGGTAGAAGTCACAACATGAAGCTACAATAAAGTCATCAGTCAACATACATCAAACACTCCGCTGTACGAAGACAGGTTCAGGCGCTATAGGAAGCAACAGTGGAAAGCTTACGTAAAATTTGTGTACAACAAAGTCTAGTGTAGCACGATCCACTTCATGAAGATTCCAGGGTCGTACAACAAGGAATTGCAACAAGCAAGTCGGCAAAAAGAAACATAGATTCAAAGTCAGCAATTTTAAGATTAAAAAATATAGTCAGTGGAGACAAGAATTATTCTCTAAAGTAACGTGAAGACATGTATCCTGACAAAAGCAAAAGCAATTCTGCAGTCTGACTTGACGTAATCTCTCAACAAACGAACAACAATAGCTAGAAGCCTTATAAAGAGCATTAAATGTCAAACGAGAATCTCCTTACCTCTTTAACAAAGGATAACACCCAACTGCAATAAATAGCGACTAAATGAAGACTAAGAGAAATATACAAAAAAAGGAGTTATGAAACACGAAATATTTGAAACAAGAAAAAGCATGTGAATCCTTATATCTTCAAATCTCCAGAAAGTCTGAGAAAAAAGAGAGAAATAGCAAGAAGGACAATGCAACAGCTAACTACTACTCAAGCATACTTCTCAAGCAGCAACGGATTCTAAAAATTCTATCAAATCTAAGCCAATAAAAATCTCACTCTCAATCTCAATCTATCTCATCAAAAGCTTGCCAACATTTCAAAATGTTGAGTGGTAGCATCCAGTTGAAGAACACTTTTATAAGCCTTGCCTTTGAGTGGTTTTTAAACATGGAATCTTCTGTTGAATCAGGGATTTTAATTATACTCCCTCCGTCTCAAGATAATTTGCACACTTTCCTTTTCGGGGTGACCCAAGATAATTTGCACACCCTTAAAAAGGAAATTTGTCTTACAATATCCACCCTTAAAATCTCCACCCTCAATCTCCACCTTTAAAAAAGTCAACTAAAAAGAAAAAAAACAGCTCTTTCTTATTCCACATGCCGCAAGAGGTGTGCAAATTATCTCGGGACCGAGGGAGCATTAGTTTAGTTCTGAGGAACCAGTACAGTTAGAGATTTACACTTTTGATGATAGGTGAAAAATATTGTAGGTGTCAACTTATACTTGAGCATATTGTAACTAAGCTTGTACTATGTGCACAATGTAGTGAATTTTCCCTAAGTAAGGGAAGAGTAGACGTAGAAGGATTACCCCCACCTTCTAACCACTATAATTTTTGGGTGTGGTTTATTTCATATCTTTCCATACCGATGTTGTAGTATACTATTAACCACTGCATTAATTTAAAAAATGGTTTAACATATTCCGTTGCGCATAAATTTTTTTAGGCATTGCTTATTATAAGTTTCGAAAATAACAACTTGTTGTAGGAAAACTGGTATATAATAATTTATTGTTGTAACCTCTGCTGTAAGAACAATTTTTTTACAAATTTCTTACAGACAATAGCAACTTACTACCTACTTTTTAAAAATAATAATTGCTAAAGGGTAGAAGTTTGTTCACCCCCTCACCCCCTCTAAACCTTTACCACTTGGGACCAACATCATTATAATCATTATTCAGTTATGCAGTGAGTATCTGTTTTTGGACTTCCTATATTTATAGTTATCTGCTCTAGCAGTTTTTATACAAATGTATAGTATTTTTATACTCAATAAGTTCATTACCAACTCTTTCCCTTTTGTTCATAAGGTTCTAAGGTGTCCTTGAACCTTGGTGTCATGACCATGCCACTATCTCCATTCGTGTAACACATTGGATGGCCTCTACGGCTCCTACATCCCATATTTTTTGTGTATCATCACCACACCTGTAGGGATATACACATTTTGCTTCATTTACTTTGAGTTTATTTCCAATGTTTATTTTACCATAGTTAGGCTAGAAAAATTTCTTTATCTAAATATGTTCAGTGTTAATTTTTCAAAATAAACTAGCCATCCCTCTTGGTAGCGTGTCGTTGGACCGTACCAAATTAATTATATTTATAAAGTTTCCGAACTTCTCACCTTAAAAGGTAAAGTGGTAAGTACGGGTCGAATCCACAGGGAACGGAGGAATAGTATTAAATACGTATCAAGCACTAAGGACCTCGAAATAGGAAAAGTCAATAAGTAACCAAAACGATAGGGAAAAGGAGGGGGGGGGGGGTGATTGTGATTATCCAACTATAAACTACTAGCGATTACCAAGAACAACTATTAAACTAATGATCAAATAAACTCTAAGATTCAATTAACAAAAGATGACAAGATAAGTAGATTGATTTTTTTTTTCTTTTAAATACGATTAAGGTATCTACCCTTGATCTAGTATCCCTTTGGTTCCAATGAATTACACAACTATATGTTGATGCCCAATTGAAAGCATTTCAAGTCCCTATTTCACGACTACTAACAAGCTCTAGCAACCGTGTTATCTCTTAATTCTAGTTAATCGAAATAAGCTCTTCGACTAGCCTTATCCAATTAAACCAAAATGTCGAATAAGCTCTCTTCAATTTGGCAATCGAATGATAAAAGCTCCAAGATAACGAAATAGATTCGACATAAACCTCGAAAGCTCGGGTTTAAAGATCGAACTCTACACTATCACCAACGAAATCACTCGTTGTTTGCTACTAGGGCAATCGAAAATCCTACAATTACTGATAGTAATTTCCAATTCTAGCAACACATTCATACACATCCTAGAGGGTGATCAAGCCAAGAAAAAGCATATAAATATGAGTCAATAATAGCAAATAGTGTAGAACACTTGAAATTGCAATCAAAAGGTAACATCAACCAGCAATAATCATGTAAGCGTTGTCACTTAAAGTTTTACATATGATTAAGGGTAGAAATAAGAGTGCTACTCACCCATGGAAGCTAAAACAAACAAAAAATAAGTAGAAAATTAAGAAACATGATACTAAGATGGATGAAACCAAAGATGTCAATTGGAGAAGATGATCATTCAATCTCTTGCCCAGTCTCCCTCCTTGGTGGCCTTGGTGGCTGAAAAGTGGGTATTATTTCATTCTAAAGTAGGTCAATTTCGGAAGGGAGGATATATATATATATATATATAGGGGAGAAATCGCTGGTCCGATTATCAATAAAGTCGCATTTTTAATTTAAAAGAGGGAGGTGAATCTTGGCCGAGACGCAAGTGTATCTCGGCCGAGACGAACCAAAGGGAAAATCAGGGGATTTTAGGGTTTCAGCTCTTCTCAGCCGAGATCAATGTTCATCTTGGCCGAGATCTTGAATCCTTGAAAATCATCATTTGCTCTGGAAAGTCGTCTCGGCCAAGATGCGTGTGTGTCTCGGCCGAGATCTTCAACTCTTCAAACCTTCAATTCTTCCCTGAAAAGTCATCTCGGCCGAGAATTGTTGCCTGTCTCAGCCGAGATCTTCCCCCAGCCTTGTCCTTTATTGCTTCAATCGATCCATCAACTTTGTGATCTTTTGATGCTCGTTTCTTGGTCTAATTTACCTATTTTGACATAGAAAACAAATAAACGCATCAAACTGCCCAATGAAAGGTGAATGATCAGAATACACATGAAAATGCACACAAACGTCACTAAATTGACACTTAAAGCGTCCTGAAGTGTGTGCACGAACACGTGTACCAAATCTCCACAAACTTAAACCTTTGTGCGTCCGGAACAAATAAAGAAAAAGAAGAAAAGACACGTGTTCGGGCATATCTAAGTGGCAATTAGTTCAGAGGATTTTCTCGAAAGCAAAGCAAACATGATAATAATGAGCATATGTGATAGACTAAATCTACTACTCTCAAGACTTGACATTCTCGACTTGAGACCCTCACCGGGTGAGTATATCTCTCAACTCTCAAGTGTATCAAGTGGGTAGTGTATACTCTCACATTGATATGCATGAATCGCCTACCATAGGCTTGCCAATCATCTAAACTCGAAAATGTACTTGACATATGTGACAAAGAATCAAAGGTCTTTGTAAGGGTTGTAATGTTGGCTTGGGTAAGGTGGAATATTTTTAGGCAAAAGTAACTATAAAACGGATTAAATGAGTTAGCTACTCTCATCTACCCCTCAAACAATAATCAATCTACCTCACTCTTTCTCAATTCCAAATCAAGTCGACCCTAAGACTCGACTTTTTCACCTTATTCCAGCCTACATCTCCTATGTTTATCATTTCTCACATGAGATGTGTTTCTTAGGACTTTTTCAAACCTTGAGAATGAAAATCACAAGATGTTGTGATTTTCACCAACCTCTCCAATTCTAACACTAAAAAGTATATACAATCAACTCTTTCTTTGATTTTCTGATTTTTTTTTTTTTTGCATAATAAATATTTACAACAATGGAGAGGCTCGTGTTCTCAATTCTTACATATTTTGTGTGTTTCCCTTCACCTTTCGACATTTTCCACTAGTCTACCCAATTTGATCCCAATTTTCCAACCCAACTACCTTCCAATCGCGTCCCTCGTACTCAAATAGTCCATTTAGGTTCAAAGGCTAAATAAAAGGGATTTGGCTTGTAAAGTTGGCTATCAAACAAAAAAGCTTTAAGCTCAAGGGGCTAACTAGAGGCAATTTTCATATTTTTGGTAAAAATGGAATATTTTCGAGCTTTTGAAATAGGTTTAAATGAAGAATTTCCTAATATCACTTTCAATGCCACAACATGTACCGACTTATTCAAAAGTAGAGAATCAGGCCAAGTTCTAGAGGAAAATGCATGCATTCAATGAATTTCACACCGAAAGAAGATTTGAAGTACTCCAAAATGGGGAGTAGCTATTTAGGCTCAAAAACTCACTTTGGCAAAATTTTGATCACAAGTCTTGAATGCAAGCTCAATTTTGTTTCAAAAGACTACCATGCTCTATCATGTGCCATTTTCAATTTTTTTTTTCAAAAATCATTAACCAATGTCACAGTTCTCATTCCTACACGGTCCAATCACTTTACCCCGAGCGGCCAACTTGTACGCCTACCACCCCCTCCCCAAACTTGGTCAAAGACCAAAGTTTGTGGAAAAGAGGAGTACGAGTTGGTGCCCGTCAAAATCAACCAATTATTAATCATTCAACCCAACCCACTACTGGCTAACACAAATCTTACTCCTAAAATGTGCAAGATACCAAAACCTAAATATCAACAATATCAAGGCAACCAAAACAATCAAATGATAGCAATTGGCTCGCAAGCTAAGTAATGTCATCAACAAAATCGAAACAATAGCATCCACCAAGTCACAATAATCAACAGAATCGGTACACAGGCCGTCAAAATAATCCAACCAAATGTAAGAGCAGTGTCAATCCTAGGCTCACAGGTCAATAATTCAATCCAAATCAAAATAAGTCAAGTATCAATCCAAGCTAGTGCGAATGAACAAAAATGAGGCACACACGCCAATAAGATCATCAAAACAGCCAATAAGCATAAGAAATCAGAAAAGAGGCATGAGGGGATTCAAAAATTCGAGCAGCCAAGAATTTCTGACCCCCTATTCTCTCCCCAAACTTAGTTTTCAACTAAGTTTGTGAAGAAAGGGCAAGGCATTCTCAGTGCTCTACTCACAGCGACTTTTAAGGCCGGTCGTCTCGAGGCCTCGAGCCAGTAAAACATCCTTGGATGCTTTTGAACAAGGCCAGTAACTTGTTCTGACTTTCTTTGATTTCCTTCATTTCCTCCCCCATTTTATAGACATCTCCCCTAATCGCACTGATATCAGCCTTGATGCCCTGCATACCCGACTCTAAATTGCTCAGCTGATCATTGTGCTCTTCCCGAATCTCTGCCTGGGACTGGTAATGCCGACCTCTTCTTGGACAGTCTCTCCGACTGACTGCTTCCTACACCCCTCGAGATCTATCTTCGTGCCCGGGGTGCCTGACTCTTGGCCTTGGCCTTCTGATATGTTGTGAGCTCTGGACAGTCTGATTTCTTCGACTCTCTAAAGTGCTCATCCGAGCTCAAGGCCAAATTGATCATGCTCTCCATGTTCTGAACATAAATCAGAGGGGGGTTGGGCAGCTGGAGATAGGGCCCCACATTCTGCATAACATATGACAGTGTATCTCCAGACTCCCCCTCTCGGTATCCCAGCTGAGCTATCCTTATATTCATCATTTCGTCCCAATCGAGATAGTAGTCATTTGTGATGGGCTCAAAGTCTGGTAAGGGGACATTGAAATGGTCGAGGATAGGTGTGATGAGGGCGCCACTGTAGATAGGATCCGGAAGCTTCGCCTCTTTCCTCTTTTCCATCTTCAATTCTTTCACAATCTTCTCGAAGCTTCCAATCAGAATCTCTTCATACGCTTTATCTCTGGCACTAATGATTGCCCACAAGGTATGTACTTCTAGGAACCGAACTTGACTCCTATCCTTCCCTCCATACAGAGTCATGCTCAGAAGCTTCTGCAGGTATTTGACAACTGGATTTGCCCCAGGGGCGGCAGTGATTTGCTCCCAGAATGACTGGACATCGAATCCCTCGCCCTCTGCATGGTCATCGACAATTGGCTTGAACCCATAAATGCTGATCAGATCAATTCTGTGGAGAATTCTCTGCTCATTCATCAGCCGGAAGTTTATAGCGTAGGTTGTATTCTTGCATTTGGCTGAGTCAGCTCTGATTTCCAGAGTGCTAAAAAATTCCAGCACAAAACGTAGATAGGTGGGCCGAGGGGCAAGGAGCTTGGCTAAGTATGCTCTCTTCAAGAGCTCATGCACATTTGCTTTTATTCCCATAGCTTCCAGGATCTTTGGGTCACCATATCGGGTGGCTACCACCCCTCGTCTGATTAGCTTCGCGAATCGCTTCTGATGATTCAGGGTTCTCCAGCTCTATTTCATAGTGTCTACTATCAAAGGCCGGGTCAATGGGCCATGGAATTCCTAGTGCGGGATTCTCCGATGTGGGCTCAGTTGCCTTTTCCTTGCCTTTGGCTAGACTCTTTCGAACTTTATAAGTCACAGCCCGGCTTGAGGTGGTCTTTTGGTTGGTGTTCTTCTTTGTGTTTTTCGGTGGTGCCATTGCTTGCCTGTAACCAGTAAAAAACACACGCTTTAAAAGTAGCTTGACAAAGCAACCAACTTATATATTCAACATCAAACTCACTTATTAATTTTCGTTCCAAATTCAATCAAAGTCCAAGTAAAGATAATATAAAACAGTATTAAGCATAAGCACTCAACCAAACAACGAACTTATAACTAGGGAAATTGATCGAATTATAATTATTCACCTCCAATCAAGCATCTACCTTAATTTGCCCCTACCACTAAAATTATTAATCATATCAACAAAAATATGCCCCAATTGACTCGATGTGTTTCTCATGTAACTTAATTCATCTCATCACAATTACACATCAACCTATTAGGCATAAAAATTGACATGATAACAATCTCAATAAGCAAAAACAACAATAAGACAGTGCAAAAACAAGCTAGAAAGGTTCTTTCAATCCAATTTCATCCACAATCACAAATTTATCATCCCATTCACCTTCCTAATGCATAAACACATTCCAAACAACATATCTATCATCAAAATTGTATTCCCGAATCGTCAAGCAATCACGATTGATCAAGCATTCAATATACACTTCCAAACAATCAATTAATTTGATAAAACGAGATGAAAATACAAAATTGAAGTCCTAAGCATGCTCCTAATTCAATAATAATGGATATGTAAACATTAGGAAGTGGAGAATTACATACCAGTCCAGTTTAGACGAAGAGAATTCAAAAAGTGCCTTTCGCGCCCTTTTTCAACCCGGTCTCAAAATTGCCCAAAATCCGAAATTAATCGGAGGAAAGTGTGCAATGTGATGTGGGTGGGGTGTGGTATGAATTTGAGAGAAAGAAATTGAGTGAAAGTGGTGATTTGAGTGTGTGGAAGTGTGAAAATCGCGTGTTTCGCGAAAGGGTAGGGGGATGCACTGACCTTACTCTGTTCGCACAGGTGTATTTATACCTGGGCTGCGTCTCGGCCGAGATGCATTTCATCTCGGTCGAGATGCGTTTCATCCCGGCCGAGATGATTTCTACGGCTTTGGATTCAGCAGCAGATCTTTGGCCAAGACGATCTTCCAATAGGGTTCGCTTGTTTCTTGTTGAATTGATCTCGGCTGAGACAGGTCTCCAATGAAGACTCTTGTTTTGGCCTTGAAGATTATCTCGGCCGAGATGTAGTATGATCTCAACCGAGACTTTTGTCCAGTGGTCTTTACCAATTTTTTTTTCTCCAATGCGTCTCGGCCGAGATGGCCTCCCCTGCACATTCTTTCAATTCGATCCTCTCACCCTCATTGTGCGCTATATTTTGGTTATTTTGGTCTGTACTTGCACGTATCTACACAAAAAGATCAAAAATATCAAAAGGCTATAACTACGCTACGAATTGAAATGCAAAATTTAGAGTTACCGCCGGGTTGTCTCCCAACAAGCGCCTTTGTTTAGCGTCGTTTGCTCGACGGAGGATATTTTGCTTCAATTCACCGAAAAGGGTCCCTCAGTCCCTCCCTTTCGTGCTTCATTCAAATCCAGTGGGTCCTTATGGACCTCCCAACTCTTCCTCACAGTCTTCTAGCACCTTAATTCCTGGGGCAATTTCACCCGGATCCTCTTGGATCCCCAAACTTGTTCTTTTCACATCCTTTGCCTTCCTTTCACACAATATCTCCCTAACTTTCTTGCTGTTCAAATCAACACTATCTTTCCCAAGCAAGTTAATGAAATCAATAGAGAAAACACCATGTACATCTTTAGAATGTTTCATGGACTTGAACATATTAAACTTCACAACTTGACCATCAAACTCCATGGTGAGAGTCGCCTCACGCACATCAATTTTGGTCTGGGAAATGTTCATGAACGGCCTTCCCAACAAAATAGGTGTGGAGTTTGATGTGTCTCCTTGCATGTCTAATATATAGAAGTCAGCTGGAAAAACAAGATTGTCTACCTCAACAAGCACGTTCTCAACCACCCCATCCGGAAATGAGGTACTTCGATCGGCGAGTTTGATAACAACCTTAGTTTCTTTTAATGGTCCCAAGTTTAGGCTTTGAAACATCGAACGTGACATCATATTGATTGATGCCCCTAGATCAAGCATAGCTTTCTCAATTCGATAATTACCAATCTTACACGGGATGACGAACATTCCCGGGTCCTTGCACTTTTGAGGGAGTTTCTTTTGGAATATTATAGACAACTTTCCCTCCTGAGTACCTTGTCATTCCCTTGAAGCCTTCTTTTATTTGTGTATAGACCCTTCAAATTTTGGCGTACCATGGGATCTATTTCACAGCTTCAATCAGTGGAATTTTGATCTCCACCTTCTGAAATATTTCAAGTATTTCCCGTTCTTTGTCTTTGTCTACAGCCTTCTTAATTTGGCACGGGAATGGGAGTGGTGGAATCACAACTAGGGTTGGAGTTTTGAGCTTTGGATCCTTGAGGGGGATTGGTATGGTTCTTCCTTCGATAGATTCTCCTTCTCTTCCCTTTTCTTCTTCATCCTCCAAGTGAGGGGGGCATTTGGGTGGCTCCTCGACCACCTTTCCGCTCCTCAAGGTACTTACACTAACATTCTCAACTTTACTCTCCACCTCTTGAGGGGCCTCTGTCTCTCCCTTGTCTTTCACCTTCTTGGTTTCCTTGGGTGGAGGGGATTTCCTAGTTAGAAATGGAAATAGATGGTCAGGAAAGCATGCCGCCATCACTTCTTTTTGCTTCTTCAATTCTTTTGCAAGTTTCCATTTAGGTATACGGACTTGAACTTCGGGACTTGAGGTGTTGAGCGCTTTTGTTCCTTTGAACTTTCAAGTAGGCCATCTTTTTGCGCATGTGGAGGCTGCCCAGGCTTCTCAAGCTCTCCAGGCACTACCCTACTAACAATGCCAATTGCGCTCACGTTAGCCATATTTTTTTGATTGATTTCTGGTTGAGCAGGCAATTTCCCACTTTGTGAATTTTCTAATCGAGAAACGGCAGAAGCAATCTGACTGACTTGAGTCTCGAGGATTTGAAACCTCGAACTTGATTCTTTTTTAAGCTGAAGGGTACTGGTTGCCAAGCTTTTCACTATGTCGGGCAATGATGGATCAGAGGGTGTTGATTCGGTGGGCTGTTTATGCTGGTACATCCCCTTAGGGTACGGGTGTCGGTTCTGCCCACCTTGTTCGCCTTGTTGTGCATTTTGGTTAGGATTCCCATATTTGAAGTTAGGGTGATCTCTCCACCCAGGGTTGTAGCTCTGTGAGAATGGGTCATACTTTCTTCCCTCAGGGTTGGAGTAAAAATTGTGCACTGCGTCAACTCGGGCTTCGAGCTCCTCCCCCAAGATGGGACATGTGTCAGTGGAGTGCTTGGTCACTTTGCAGATTCTTCACGGTTTGGAAGTAGGGGTACTACTCGAGGCCACTTTCTTTACGAGGTTGGTGAGTTGATCCAGCCTCTCTTCAAGGTTTGAGTCATGAGCTTTCTTAACCGGTCTCACGGGATCTCGACACCCAAACTGTTGGGTGTTAGCTGCCATCTTAGAAATTAATGCCCATGCTTCTGTAGGGGTCTTGTCAACTAGGGCTCCCCCACTCGTGGAGTCTACCAAATTTCTTTCAGTGAGGCACAATCCTTCATATCAGAAGCTTCTATGTTATCTGATGTTGAGGGCAGCTTGCCACTAACTTTTTGAAATGCTCCCAGTATTCGTACAAGGTTTCCCCGTGGCACTGCCGGATACCACTAATCTCCTTCCGGATGTTTGTAGCTCGGGATGCAGGGAAGTATTTCTCGAGAAAATGCATTTCCATTTGTTCCCACATGGTGATTGTTCCCAGTGGCAAGTAATATAGCCAATCTTTGGCTAGGTCCTTTAGTGAGAATGGGAACGCCCTCAAGTTGATTTGTTCCTCAGTGACTTTTGTCGGCTTCATGCTAGAACAAACTATATGAAATTCCTTGAGGTGTTAATGTGGATCCTTTCCAGATAAGCCATGGAAGGAAGGTAACAAGTGTATCAAGCCGGACATGAGCTCGAATGTTGTGTCATTCCCTAGTTTGGGAAATGTAATGCACAAGGGTTGATGTGTAACCCTTGTGTTTGCCAACTCCTTCATGATCCTCTCGGGAGCTTCTTCATTCGCCATAGTTTCCGGTTTGGTTATTTCTTCACTCTCAATGTTCAACTCTTCGAATTCTCCCCGGATTTGCTCAAACAACCTTGCTCTACGCCTAAGAATCCGTTCACGCCCAACGATATTTGGTTCAAATAGTATCCCTTTCTCTCCTTGTGAGCGCGTGAACATCAACTACCTATCCACAAACAAGAGAAGCTAGAGATTATCTAAATTTACTAGGTAAACAAGAAAATAGATAACTAATTACTAGACTAGAAATAATGCTTGAACACAAGAATAACACTATTCTATTCACCGTTCCCCGACAACGGCGCCAAAATTTGGTAGCGTGTCGTTGGACCGTACCAAATTAATTATATTTTATAAAGTTTCTGAACTTCTCACCTTACAAGGTAAAGTGATAAGTGTGGGTCGTATCCACAGGGAACGGAGGAATAGTATTAAATACGTATCAAGCACTAAGGACCTCGAAATAGGAAAAGTAAATACGTAACCAAAACAATAGGAAGCGGGGGGAGGGGGGGAGGGGTTGATTGTGATTATCCAACTATAAACTACTAGCGATAACCAAGAACAACTATTAAACTAATGATAAAATAAACTCTAAGATTCAATTAACAAAAGATGACAAGATAAGTAGATTGATTTTTTTTTTTTTTTTTAATATGATTATGTGAGGTGATGTTCAATTTCATCAAGTGAGCCTATACTTTGTAATATGGTGTGTTGGGAATGTGGAACCGGAGTTAGGGAATGGAGAACCGGCGGTTTAAACCGGGTTTTAGCATCAAGAAGACAGACTGGTCATGATCAAACCGGGTTCGAGTTGGTTGATGTAACTACCGTTTGTGACGAAGCAGTTGCAGTTAGTGACGAAGAAAACCGTCACATTTGTCCGGTAGCTCAGCGTAACTTCTTGCAGTTGTAACTTCCTGTTCAGTTGCATTCGAGCTTCAATTCATATATCATTGTAAAGCTCTCATTGAGGAGAAGATCACTACATCGCATTATTTCTTTATTCTTTAGATTAGAGAGAGTATTTAGAGATTGAGTGTTCGTGCCCTAATTTGCGTTCAGAATTGGGCATTTCGTTTCTTGAGCTAATTCTCTGTAATTGATTGAAGTTCTTAGTGGATTGAGGTGTGCCTTGCCTCCGTGGATGTAGTTCATCTTGAACGAACCACGTTAAAACTGTGTTTAATTCATTTTTTATTCCAGTTCTGCGTGAGCTTCATTCGGCCACAACTTTGGCCGAACAGAAAGAGTTTCTTCATCCGTTTCTCAAGTTCTTTGGTGTTGTGTGTTCAAGAGTTGTTTTCACTAACAAGTGGCGCCGTCTGTGGGAAGCAACTCTCACAGCTTGAAGAAGGGAAGGAATGGCTGGTATGAAGATGGACTTTGAGAAGTTTACAGGGAGAAATGATTTCACACTGTGGAAGATCAAGATGAATGCAGTTTTGGTTCACAATGGCCTTGATCTTGCCTTGATACCTCTTGATTCGTGGGAAGAAAGTGAGAAACCCAAGTTTGTATCCGTGGATAAGAAAGCCCTTAGTCTTATCTTTCTGTGTTTGGGTGATAAACCGCTAAGAGAGGTCTCAAGATGCAAGAGTTCCTTAGAAGCATGGAAGAGGTTGGAGGAGTTGTATCAATCTAAGTCAGTTTCCAACAAGCTGTTCTTAAAGTAGAAGATGTTGGCCTTCAAGATCACTGAAGATAAGGTAATTTCTGACCAACTTGATGAGTTTATTAAGATGGTTGAGGAATTGGAAGACCTGGATGTGAAAATGGAGGAGGATGATAAAGCATTGATGGTGTTAAACATTCTTCCAAAATCCATGGAAAGCTTTAAGGATGCCTTGATGTATGGGAGAGATGAGCAGCTATCTTATGATGGGATAGTGAAGGCTCTGAGGTCTAAATGCTTCCAGACTCAAGATGATAAAGGCATGGTGCAATCTGGAGAAGGTTTGAATGTTAAATTCAAGAAACCTTGGCAAGGGAAGAAGGGACAGAATTCTAAGGACTCCAAGGCAGGAGATTCTAATCCAAAGAAGGGAAATGAATGGGTTGAGAAAAGGAAATGCTTCAAGTGCAAGCAGCCTGGTCACTTGAAGAAGGATTGCCCTAAAAGAAACAAGAAAGGAGGAAACCAAGGGGCAGAAGCTGCTGCCATTGACCTTCAAGAAGATCCTCCAGAGGTATTAAATGTTACTGAATCAAGAATGGTGAAGGAATGGGTCTTGGACACAGGCTGCTCCTTTCATATGTGTCCACACCAGTCATGGTTTGATGAACTGAAGAGAGAAGATGGTGGAAATGTTCTCCTGGGCAATGACCAATCATGCAAGGTCAAAGGAATTGGATCAGTGAGCATAAGGATGTTTGATGGTGTGGTCAGAATCATCTCTAATGTAAGATATGTTCCTGGCCTTAAAAGAAATCTTCTATCTCTTGGTTCTTTGGTAACTAGTGGTTGTCAGTTTAGCTCAGTGGATGGCTTCTTGCATATCACTAAACATGGAAAAATGGTGATTAAAGGTAGACAGCATAATGGGTTGTTTATCTTGATTGGTTCACCTGTTGTTGGGAGTGTTGATATGGTCTTGAGCAGTTCTGAGCTTGTTAAATGGCACAAGAGGCTTGGACACATAGGAGAAAAAGGGTTGAAGGAACTGTCAAGAAGTGGTGTAATTGGAAACATGGGAAATCAAAACCTGGAGTTTTGTGATCAGTGTGCTTTGGGCAAGTCCAAGAAGCTGCCCTATGGAAAGGGTGTTCACACAACTCAAGAGCCATTAGATTATGTCCACTCTGTCATATGGGGTCCTGCAAGGACAGAGACTCATGGTGGAGCAAGGTATTTCATGTCTTTGATTGATGATTACAGTAGAAAGGTGTGGATCATGTTGATGAAGAATAAGAGTGATGCTTTTCATAAGTTCAGAACATGGTTGATTCAACTGGAAAATGTCAAAGGGAAGAAGCTGAAGCACCTTAGGACTGATAATGGATTGGAATACCTCTCTACTGAGTTCACAAACTTCTGTGAAGAAAGAGGAATCAAGAGACATAGGACTGTCCCAATCAATCCTCAACAGAATGGGGTTGCTGAGAGGCTTAATAGGACTCTTCTTGAAAGAGTAAGGTGTATGCTGTTGGAGGCTGGGTTGCCAAAGGTATTTTGGGGTGAAACCATTGCTACAGCATGTTATCTCATTAACAGGTCACCCTCATCAGTGATTGGGTTCAAAACACCTGAAGAGGTGTGGAGTGGACAGAAACCAAGTTATGAAGGTTTAAGGGTGTTTGGTTGTCTTGCTTTTGTCCATGTCAAGCAAGACAAGTTAGATGCAAGAGCTCTAAGATGTGTATTTCTTGGATATCCAGATGGAATAAAGGGCTACAGATTTGTGGTGTCTAGAGAAGGGAAATCAGAAGATAATCACAAGTAGAGATGTAAAGTTTAATGAGAATGTGATGGCTTATACTTCAACAGGCTCTAAGGAAGAACTTGATGGTGCTAAAGAGAATGAAGAGATATCAATTCAGGTGGAGCATCCTGCTGAAGATGATCACACATCTCAACAACAACAAGAGAATCTACAAGACAGTGATTCATCATCTAAAGAAGAAGAACAAGCTGGACCTTCACAAAATGTGAGAGAATATAGCATTGGAAGAGACAGACCTAGAAGAACAATCAATAGACCTGATTTCTATGGTCAAGCAGGGAGTGTTTACTATGCCTTGAGTGTTGCTGAAGACCTGGAATCACAAGAGCCTAGTAGTTTTAAAGAAGCACTAGATTGTGAAGAAGGTGAACACTGGATTCAGGCAATGGTTGAAGAGATGGAATCCCTGGAAAAGAATGAGACCTGGACATTGGTGGATAAACCAAAAGGTCAGAAACTTGTGAGTTCTAAATGGATATACAAAAAGAAGTTAGAGACTGCAGGATCCAAACAAGTGAGGTTTAAAGCAAGATTGGTGGCTAGGGGCTTTACACAAAGGGAAGGGATTGATTTTAATGAAGTTTTCTCTCCAGTAGTAAAGCACTGCTCAATCAGGTTGCTTTTATCAAAGGTTACTCAAGAGGACATGGAACTACAACAACTAGATGTAAAGACAACATTCTTACATGGAGAACTCATTGAGAAAATATATATGAAACAGCCAGAAGGCTTTGTTGTTCTTGAACAAGAAGACAAAGTTTGTTTGCTGAAGAAGTCACTGTATGGACTCAAACAAAGTCCAAGACAGTGGAATAAGAGGTTCAATGACTTCATGATCAGTGTTGGCTTTGTAAGAAGTCTTTATGATAGTTGTGTTTACTTCAACAAGTGTTCAAAGCAAGATAAAGTCTTCCTGCTTTTGTATGTGGATGATATGCTGATTTCCAGCAAGAACAAGAAGACTGTACAATGGTTGAAGGACAGACTTAACACTGAATTTGACATGAATGATCTGGGAGATGCCAAGAAGATTTTGGGCATGGATATTCTGAGGAACAGAGAAGCTGGAGTTCTTTGGTTATCTCAAAGGCAATATCTACAAAAGGTTTTGGAGAGGTTCCACATGCATGAATCCAAACCTCTCTCCACTCCAGTTAATCTACAGAAGAAACTCACCAAAGAACAATGCCCAAAGACTGAAGAGGAGGTCATACATATGAGCAATATTCCTTATGCAAGTGGAGTTGGAAGTCTCATGTATGGAATGATTTGTAGTAGGCCTGACTTGGCCTATGCTGTTTCTTTAGTGAGCAGGTTCATGTCAAACCCAAGTGTTGAACATTGGGAAGCTTTAAAGCATGTGATGAGGTATTTGAAGGGTTCAGTGAACTTGTCACTGAAGTTTGAGAAGAAAGTGAATGGAGGCACTGTTTCATTGGAGGGGTTTGCTGATTCTGATTTTGCAGCAAACATAGACACTAGGAAATCTATTTCTGGATTTGTGTTCACCTTATTTGGAACAGCCATCAGCTGGAGAAGTGTACAACAATCAGTTGTAGCACTTTCAACAACAGAAGCAGAATATATCTCTCTCACTGAAGCCATCAAAGAAGCAATCTGGCTTAAAGGGATTTTGAGACATTTGGACATCAAGCAAAAGTGTGTGGTGATTTACTGTGATAATCAAAGTGCTCTACACCTTGTGAAACACCAAGCATTTCATGAAAGGTCAAAGCACATTGATGTTAGGTTGCATTTTGCTAGGGATATCATTGATTCTGGTTCTGTGGAAGTGAAGAAGGTACACACATTGCATAACCCTGCTGATTTTCTTACTAAGGGTGTACCTGGGAATAAAGTGGAGCATTGCTCGAGCCTGCTGCAGCTTGAGCAATGTCATGAAGAGCATTAACAGACAAGGCAGTGGTGAGGTAGGAAGAGGCACACATGATTCATTGAGGTGGAGATTTGTGAGGTGATGTTCAATTTCATCAAGTGAGCCTATACTTTGTAATATGGTGTGTTGGGAATGTGGAACCGGAGTTAGGGAATGGAGAACCAGCGGTTTAAACCGGGTTTTAGCATCAAGAAGACAGACTGGTCATGATCAAACCGGGTTCCAGTTGGTTGATGTAACTACCGTTTGTGACGAAGTAGTTGCAGTTAGTGACGAAGAAAACCGTCACATTTGTCATGTAGCTCAGCGTAACTTCTTGCAGTTGTAACTTCCTGTTCAGTTGCATTCGAGCTTCAATTCATATATCATTGTAAAGCTCTCATTGAGGAGAAGATCACTACGTCGCATTATTTCCTTATTCTTTAGATTAGAGAGAGTATTTAGAGATTGAGTGTTCGTGCCCTAATTTGCGTTCAGAATTGGGCATTTCGTTTCTTGAGCTAATTCTCTGTAATTGATTGAAGTTCTTAGTGGATTGAGGTGTGCCTTGCCTCCGTGGATGTAGTTCATCTTGAACAAACCACGTTAAAACTGTGTTTGATTCATTTTTTATTCCAGTTCTGCGTGAGCTTCATTCAGCCACAACTCTGGCCGAACAGAAAGAGTTTCTTCATCCGTTTCTCAAGTTCTTTGGTGTTGTGTGTTCAAGAGTTGTTTTCACTAACAGATTAAGGTATCTACCCTTGATCTAGTATCCCTTTGGTTCCAATGAATTACACAACTATTGTTGATGCCCAATTAAAAGCATTTCAAGTCCCTATTTCACGAGTACTAACAAGCTCTAGCAACCGTGTTATTCTTAATTCTAGCTAATCGAAATAAGCTCTTCGACTAACCCTATCCAATTAAACCAAAATGTCGAATAAGTTCTCTTTAATTTGGCAATCGAATGATAAAAGCTCCAAGATAACGAAATAGATTCGACATAAACCTCGAAAGCTCGGTGATAGGGATGGCCCGATCACTTCGGGTCGGGTTCATACTTTGGCCCACCGACCAGTCCAGGAGCACGCGTCGGCCCAGAAGCATGCGTCGGCCCAACTTGTGGTTTGTTCCGCAATTCAAGGCCCACGATTCGTTCCCAACCGCCACGCAACGAAAAATAGGCGTGATAATAGGGAATTAGTTAGGGTTTGTTAGGGTTTAGTATAAATTGAAGAAAAGAACTCTGAATTAGGGTTCGCATTCTGTATTCTGAATTATTACGTGTAAACTCAAAGTTCGAGTGAAAGAAACACCTCGGCAGGTGCTATTTTGTGCCCGTGGACGTAGATCTCCGGATCGAACCACGTAAATCTTGTGTTTTTTCACATTGCTTACGTAGGTTTTCATTAAGTTTCTTGGATATCAGATTGCGCATTATCAATTGGCGCCGTCTGTGGGAACCGTAAGCAATTTCTGACGTTAATAGTGCATTCAAATATCATGGTGATGACTCGACTGAATCAATCTCGCCACGGTGATCAATCCAATCAAGTCCACCCGTGGATCAAGTTTTGCCGCCGAGGCAATCGCCAATAAGAGGTACGTCTCATCATCAGGGCAACCAAGGCCCGGTTATAAATCCGGACAACCAGTTCTTACCTCCACCCCCACAAGACATGCAAAACCCTAATCTCGTTGCTACCCAGCCACCGGTTAACATTCAAATCACTCCAGAATTGCTCCAGGCTTTCCTACAAGAGCATGCCCATGTTCTTCAAGACTGGGCGGCCAACCGCCTAAATCACGAGGGACCTGCTGGACAGGATGCCAATCCCGCGGTGCCTCCACATCGTCAGCACTCGCGTGATCGACAAGACCAGGGGCATCGCGGGCGTCAGGATCGGCGACGAGAACGACCTGGTTCTCCGGAGGACCATGGGAGTTCTAACGAATCACGACAGCGCAACGATGAACCTACCGATGTCGATCGCCGCCGTCCACTCAACGCGGCTAAAAGAGTTCGTTATGCCAATCCTCATACTCTAGATCTTCAAGAGTATGAGCGAGTCCAACGCAATGTCGAACTGGACAGAATCCTGGGCCTTGATGCCAATGGAGATATCATCACACCGTTCTCCCAAGAAATCATGGCCACCTCCCTTCCCGAAGGGTTCAAACGGCCGGCCATACAACCTTACGACGGCACCGGAGATCCAGCCAATTTTCTTGGAGCTTTCAGGCACAACATGCTTAGCCGCGATCATACTACGTCCCTCCATTACTGTAAGATTTTCCCTGAGTACCTTCAGGATGAAGCTCGGGTTTGGTTTGATTCTCTCCCACGCAACAGCGTATCCTCTTTTAGAGAACTCGCCGAACACTTTTGGGCGCGTTACGAAGCACGTGCGAAGCCTATGGCCACCCTGGCCGACCTCATGAATATGGAACAGCGAGACGGTGAAACCGTTACCCAATTTCTTGACCGCTTTACAGCGGAGAGCCTCAAGGTGGGAAATTGCTCAGATGACGTAGTCATCAACGCATTCATGAATGGACTCCGTCCCGGACCACTTTACACCGAGTTGGTTCGAAATCCACCGGTCACAACCCGAGCACTGTTCAAAACGGTGTGCAGATATGCTAAGGCCGAGGAGCAGACTCGCCGGAAACGTGAGAAACATGCTAGCAAGCGGCAGTCCGACAGGGCACAAGCTGGGCCTAGCACGCGACCTAGTGCCTTTTCTCGTCTGAACCCGGGGCGTTCAGAATCCCGAGGTAATATTCCACAATTTACTCCGTTGACAAAGTCACGAGCTGAAATTCTTTCTGTTCACAAGAACGATCTACGGCCTTGTCCGCGGATAACTGCTCCGCCTGAAAAGAGGAACCGTGGAAAGTGGTGTGCGTACCACCGAGATCATGGGCACGAGACAGAGGAGTGCCGAGAGCTCAGCAAGGAAATTGAGGAGTGTCTAAGGAAAGGTCTCTTGCGACAATACATTGCGCGGACCGATGACAAACCTCGGACAAGCCAGAATGGGGGTTCGTCTCATAACCGCGGAGGTTATCATGACCGGGGCGCACAACAAAATCGGCCGCCGTGGCAGAATAATCGGCTGGGACCTAGCACTAATGCACGGCAAGACTCTGGCAATCGCCAACAGCCTCGTTTTCTGCCACCACCTCCTCCTCCGGGAGGACCCGGAGACAATGCACCCACTCACGTAATAAACGTGATATATGGGGCCCTCCCCACCGGGGCTTCACGAAATGCCTTGAAGGCAGAGGCTCGCCGTCCTCCTCCCGAGGAGCCACGTCATAAGCGCCTCCATCAATCCGAAACGGTTAGTTTCACAGATAGGGACCCGGTTCCAGAGATAACACCTCATACTGATGCCATTGTCATCGACATGACTGTGGCCAATATTACAATAAAGCGGGTCTTCGTGGACAATGGAGCCGCAGTGAGTGTTATATTCGCCGACTGTTTCCAAAAGATGGGAATTCCTGCGGAACAACTTCGGCCGGCCCCCGGGCCATTGCAGACTTTCACTCAGGGTGAAGTCCAACCAGAAGGTGTCATCACTCTCCCGGCGTCTCTGGGGACATATCCGAAGATAAAAACCATTTTCGTGGATTTTTATGTGGTGAACTCCCCGTCACCGTACAACATGATCTTGGGTCGGGACTGGCTTACTCCCGCCAAAGCCATATGCTCCACATACCACCTCGCTCTAAAATTCCCCACCTCGCATGGCGAAGTGGCTATCCGCGGTAGTCAGCGGGTTTATAAGGAGTGTATGTACGTGGCACTCAAAAAGACTGCCAAAGTTCCTCCCAAACAGCAGCTTCAGGTAGCATCATCAGCTCTTGAACCTCGGGTATGTACCTCATTGGGGGATACCACCGTCCAGGTACCGCTTGATCCGTCCAAGCCAGAACAGACTGTAACTGTCGGTGCCGTGGATGTGCCATGGTTACACCAGGCCATCATTCAGACCTTGCGAGAGTATTCCGATGTCTTTGCATGGTCCCCTTTGGATATGCCCGGGGTCTCTCCCGATATAATAACCCACAAGCTCAACATCGATCCCAGCGTAAAGCCTATACAGCAAAAGCAAAGGAAGTTCGCTCCGGAGCGAAATGCAGCAATTCGAATCGAGGTGCAACAACTCTTGGATGCGGACATCTTGTTCGAAGTGTATTACCCCTCTTGGCTATCCAATCCAGTGATGGTGATAAAGTCCAGCGGGGCATGGCGGATGTGTGTCGATTTCTCCGACCTCAATAAACATTGTCCGAAGGACTGTTATCCCCTACCTTCCATTGACCAAAAGGCCGAAGCCATTACTGGGTACGTGGAACTTTGTTTCTTAGATCTGTATAAGGAATACCACCAGATCTTTATGGATCCGCAGGATGCCCTCAAGACAGCATTCATCACTGCTTTCGGGTGTTTTGCTTTTAAGAAAATGCCCTTCGGGCTCAAGAACGCTGGAGTCACATACCAACGTCTCATGGACCGCGTTTTCCACGACCAGATTGGCCGCAACGTCGAGGTTTACGTTGATGATCTTGTTATAAAGAGTACCTCTCATTCTTCATGTGTGAAAGACATTGCCAAAACGTTGCGTACCCTGCGGCGTTACAATTTGCGACTTAATCCAGCAAAATGCACCTTCGGCGTTGGCTCCGGCAAATTTCTTGGTTATATGGTTTCACAACACGGTCTTCAGGCCAATCCGGCCAAACTTCGGGATGTTCTGGATTTGCAGCCACCGAAGACGTTCAGAGACGTTCAACGTCTCACAGGTGGTTTGGCAGCCTTAAATCGCTTTTTATCTAAAGCGGCAGAGCGCCAACTCCCATTCTTCAAAATTTTGAGACAAGCGAAGTCATTTGAATGGACCCCGGACTGTACTGAGGCTTTCGAGGCTTTGAAGCATCATATTCAGCAGTTGCCCACTTTGTCAGTTCCTCTCTCCGGAGAGCCTCTCTATGTGTATTTAGCTTCCGCCGAGGAAGCAATTAGCGCCGCACTTGTGCGCGAAGTCAATGGTGTTCAACATCCCGTGTATTTCGCGAGTCGCGTACTCCACGGGGCGGAGACACGATACTCTATGCTGGAAAAAACCGTGCTGGCTCTTGTCATGGCGGCTCGGCGTCTGCGGCCATACTTCCAAGGACGTGAAATACGAGTTCTGACCAATCATCCTATCCGTCAGATTCTTGTAAAGCCCGAGGTGTCCGGGCGCCTCGCCAAGTGGGCTGTCGAATTAGGCGAATACGATATTCAATTTCTTCCCCGCCGAGCTATCAAGGGTCAAGCACTTGCCGACTTTTTGGCTGAAACCCCGGGAGATAATCATGAGTCTTCGGCAGACAGTGTTACCCATCATCCCGCTACCCTCGTATCCTCACCTCGCAAGTGGCAATTATATGTGGATGGTGCATCCACGACTCGAGGAAGTGGTGCCGGGGTGCTCCTCATTGACCCCGAGGGAGTTGAAGTTAAATACGTCATCCGATTCAAATTTAAGGTGACTAATAATGAAGCAGAATACGAGGCAGTCCTCGCCGGGCTCCGGCTCGCAAAATCCTTAGCCATTCGCCATCTTGAGCTCTTCATGGACTCCGAGGTCGTGTCCAAGCAAATCCAGGGGACTTATGTCGCCAAGGATGAAACAATGATCAGGTATCGTGCTTTAACACTTAAGCTTATGTCAACTCTTGATACAGTTGTTATCCAGAAAATACCACGTACTCAGAATGCAAGAGCAGATGCGCTCAGCAAATTGGCCTCCGCGGTCCGAACTAATATATCTCCGGATATCATGGTCGAAGACTTGTCTCATCCAGCAATTCATGAGGCAACGGTTTCGGTACTGACCGATAGTGATCCGAATTGGATGACCCCTATCATTCAATATCTCCGAGATGGAATTTTGCCCAATGATAAGCTGCGAGCTCGGCAAGTAGTCCTCAAAGCCCCCAAATACTCCTTTCATGATGGAGTCTTGTATCGACGGTCGTACCTACAACCGAGTCTCCGGTGCCTCGCTCCTACCGAGGCTAACCAAGTTCTACGGGAGGTTCACGAAGGGGCTTGTGCCAGTCATATCGGCTCCCGGACATTGGCCAAGAAAGTTCTCCGCTGGGGATATTATTGGCCAACTTTGTTTAACGATGCCCACGACTTAGTGACAAAATGCAGCAAGTGTCAGCTACATTCTCGTGTGAAACACCTGCCTCAAACCGAACTCACTGGAATCCAAAGTGCGTGGCCATTTATTCAGTGGGGAATTGATATTGTCGGCCCGTTTCCGGTCGCTCCGGGTGGGTTGAAGTTTCTGGTGGTCGCCGTGGATTACTTCACCAAATGGGTAGAAGCAGAACCTCTTACTGCAATCACTGGTCAGAATATCTTGAAGTTCGTCTGGCGAAATATTGTATGTCGCTTCGGCATACCGAGCACCATTATCTCGGATAATGGCAAGTAATTTACCAACGATCCCTTCCGGTCATGGTGCGAGGAGCTTCATATCAAACAAATTTTCACCTCGGTAGCTCACCCTCAAGCCAACGGTCAGGTTGAAGTCACCAACCGAACCCTGCTCACGGGTATAAAGAAACACCTGGATAATGCCAAGGGTCTTTGGGCCGAAAACCTTCCACAAGTACTATGGGCTTATCGCACGACGCCGCATACCTCTACCGGAGAGACTCCTTACAGCCTTACTTATGGCTCCGAAGCCGTTATTCCTGCGGAAATCAGTGTACCGAGTCCCCGCCTCGTAACACTGATTCCCGAGGATAATGACGAAGCTCTTCGTACAAATCTGGATGAGCTCGAATATCGTCGCGATCAATCGTTCATTCAGCAGGCCAGGTGTAAACAACGTGCAGCTAAGTATCACCACCTCCGGGTCCGAGGCACTCAGTTCAATGTCGGGGACCTAGTACTTCGACTCAATTCAGCCAGCAAAGCTGCCCCCAAGGGGAAATTACATGCTTCTTGGGAAGGTCCGTACCGTATCGTTGCCGCGCACGATTTCGGATCCTATCAGTTAGAGCATCTCGATGGAACCCAAATTCCTCGAAGCTGGCATGTTACCAACTTGAGGCGCTTCTATCTGTGAATGCCAAATGACAAGTACCATCTTATCTTTATGCTCATTGTACGTTTCTTTTATGTTGTTATCTCTCTTTGTATTCTTTAATTTGCTCCGGCACTTTTCATTGAATAAAAACTCTTTGTTTATTCATCTCGTTGTGTTCTCTTTTACGTTACGGGGACGCCCTAACGCATTCATATTATTATTATTCGTCTCCGGACAATTAAATCTATCTCTCGGTCCGTCCGAGGAGATTCACATTTCGTCCCCGGACTCATATCACTTTCTCGCCTGTTAAACCGGAGAAGTGGTTACTCCCGCCTGATCTGTCCGGGGAGATTTTACTCCCGCCCGATCCGTCCGGGGAGATATGCATTGGATTTATCCATATTGTGTTCCCGAACATCCGATTAAAATAGTTATTACTTTAACACATCCATGGACACCAAAACGATTTTATTATCTTCCGAATTATACGGCACAAGGAATTTTTTACATAAGACTTAAAAAAAAAACAACAAACAATCATCTACGGCCCCCGAGCCAGTATTCAGCGCTCCGGCGTTGAGGCCTACTCCTAGACCTACGCTGTGTCCTCCGGGATCTGGTCGTCCTTCGGCCGCGGGCTCCGGCTCTTTCCCCCCCGCGGGCTTTCCGACGCCGTGGACTTGTTCTTGGCGCTTGTCTAGGAACTTCGTCTCTTGTACGAGCGCGGCTACTTGGCTGCGGAGCAGACCTCGGGGTTTGGGCCCATTGCACAGGGTCCCATTCCTCCGGAGCCATCACTTCGATTTCTTTGGCCAGTTCTTCGACCACCTCTTTGGCAACAACAGCGGGCTCTTCTTCAATCGTGGTCACTGGAGCTGGCTCTCGGATAACAATGCCTTTGCTCTTTCCAGCGGGTTTCTTTTTATCCTTCCGGGGAGCTTTTGGAGTACCTTGGCTCCGGCTTGAACTCGCAATGAATTCCTCGGCAGAAGGCCTCCACCTGCCTCGGCCCTTCAGTCCTTCGTACATGCTGAGAAGCAACTCCAAAACCTCTCGCTTTCTTACAAGCTCTGAGGACTCCGCTGGGTCATTTGCCATAAGCGCCGAGATTTCGCCTTGAATCTCTACGACCCGCTCCTCCACTTCCTCAAAGGTCAGAAGGCCGAACTCAGACAGTATCCGGTCATACTCCCTTTGATGAACAAGGACACGGCTCATTTCAGCAGCTTTAGCGCGATACTTCAGTTCGAAATCTTTGGCTCTTTCCTCGGCTTCCTCCGCTCTCTTTTCTGCAACGGATACCCGCTTTTCTAGCCTTGGAACCACGTGCATTTGCAGGTTGTTCTTTTCTTCGCGGAACCACTCAAGTGATCGCATGAGTTTCTTTATTGTTTCGTGCAGTTCCGCGGTATTCTAAACAGATAAACGAGTCAACAAGATCGATCAATCTCAAGCATATAAGGAAAAGTTCAGCTCAAAAGCAAAATTTATATTCAATCAAGACAAAGTACATTATCCAAGTTTCGGTACACAGTTTACATCTACTCCTATTATCTACAACTTTAAATTTGAGGGGGACGACTGACCTCCCGATCAGTCCCCTCAGTCACCTCGGGCAACACCTCTTGCCGGCCCTCCGACACTTCGGCTTCTTCCTCCTCGTTAGCTGCGGCGGCTTCATCCGCAGCTATGGCATCAACCTCCATCCGAGGGGAGGGTTCTTTGTTTCGGGGCTGGGAGACCAATTCACCCCGGCGGAATGCCAGAAATTCTTGGTCCTGGTCCACCGCACAATTAGCAATCTCCTCGGCCGTTAGAAGTTGCTTCTTCTTCGTTAAGGCCTTCAACAGCGGCCACTCCGGCAGATTTGCTAATGCTGTGTAATAGGCCCTCTCCACCCCGGCCACTGCGTCAAAATCGTACCCAAATTCTGGACGATATACGTCCACACTCGGGTAGACTTCCTTGATCTGCTCCAGCAGCACAGATCGGGTGGCCTGGTCCCCTATTGCCACAAAATCAGTCTGGAAGTCAAGGAACGTGCTGGTTTGGAACAGTTTTTCGGCGAATGCCTTCAGCATCGCTCCTTGACCTTCGACCATGGCAGCTTCCCGAGCCTCCATCTCTGCCCGCAGCTGCAATACTTCCCCTCGGAGGACATTGGTTTCTGCCTCCACCCCGTGCAGACGCGCAACCTCATTTTTTACCAAGGCAGCCCTCTTACGCGCCTCGGTCAGGTCTTGGGTTAACCTGTCATTACGCGCCCGAAGCTCCCTAGCCACTTCGGCCAGCTCCTCCTTGCCTTCCTTCTCGCTCTTACGACCGAGGTCCATGATTCCTCGCGCCAAGCGCAGAAGTTCTTCGGCATCGGCCCCCTCCAACCCCAACAGACTTGAGGGCCCCTGCTCCTTCAACTGCAACCAATCACAGCACACAAAAATCAGTACAGATAAACATGCACTGCATTTGAGTTAACAGTAATTACCACGCATCTTGGATTTACCTCCGTGCTCTCCCCGGTGCGGAGTCTTTTCGCTGTCGCTGGAGGTGTCCCCGAGGGCTCCGGCCTCTTCTTAGATCCGGGGGTAGGCCTTGCCAATCCTACTTGTTCCTCAGACCCAACGCTAGGCCGCGCACTGGGTGACGTCTTCCCCCGGGGAGACACTTCAACAGCTTTCCCTTTCTTTTTGGCTGCGGCAGCCGCCGCGGGGCTTCCGGCTGGTTCTTTTCCGAAGCGTCCCACTGCATACAGAGGTTATAGTTAGTCCTATGCAAGACAACAGTTTGTAAAAAGCAAGACAGAAGAACTCCTACCCTCTTCGGCCACCGCATCGCCCGAATAATACGGGCTCAGTCCTGCCCCCTCCAGTTCTTCCTCGGTACAGAGGGTTTTGAAAGTCCCCACTGACCGAAATACATGTATGACTTCGGCCTCCGGGTTCTCCACTGGAGCGGTATCAAGTACCTCATCCCTCCTCCACTTCGGGAGAGCTACTTTGTTTTTCACAAATATAAACCTCTCCTTCCATCCCTCCACCTTACTCGGATTTTGAACCTTGAACCCACCTCGGGCTCAGGGACTGAAGGAGTACCACCTCTTGGATTTCCCGAAGGCTTTTAATTGGTAAAAAAACCTAAAAAGCTCTACGGTCGGTTCTATCCCGGCATTCTTGCATACTACGGTGAATCCCACTACTTGCCTAACCGCGTTCGGCGCTAGTTGGCTTAAGGCAATGCCGTAGTATTTCAGTAACTGGACCACAATGTCCCACAGGGGCAGTCTCAAGCCTATTCTCAGGAGATCTATATACACGCTAATAAAACCCTGCGGCGGGCAGCAGGCCCTATCATTGGGGTTCGGTACTATATATTCTAAGTTAAATGGAAAGTAAAATGAGGGGATTTCTCTCTCAATCTGCACTCGCGTCATCCGTAACGCTACAATGGCCACTTCGAAATCCTCCTCCGTGCATTCATAGAAACCGACCATCATAACGTTGCTTTCCAGGCCGTCGGCCCTGTCTACCGTCCTAATCTCATTCCTTTCTGGAATAATATATCGAAGGGGGGCACATCTAACGGGGCACTCGTAGTCCCTACTTCTTGAACAAAGGAAGAAGATGAAGAAGAAGGCATACTTACTTGGGTTGAGTTTGAGAAGTTTTGATTTGAGATGAATAATCACAAGCACAGAATTCCCCTTTTTTCCCGCTTTCTAAATTGGCAAATCGCAATGAAGAAGATGAAGAGTTACTGTGCAATTATTCCAAATATATACGCAAAAAACCAACGGCTCTGATACAGCCTATTCAAATTCAGTGATGGAGATTTAGACGTGCTATTCACGCGCTTTACGGTTCCCAAGGCGCGTGGGGAACAGGTTTATTGGAAATCACAGAGCGTGTCACTTCACATCCCTCTCTCTCATGATGGCGCCGCCAATCACATCAACCTCACTCTTCGCCAGGAAGATTTAAACTACACTCTGGTGATCCTTTCACCTCGGCCATACTACCACACTCCGGTGCTCCCTTCATTGTGGCCAGACTACTACACTCCGGTGATCCCCTTACCTTGGCCAGGTCATTAGGTACTTCCAATACGTTTCTTGCTTTTGGGAAACTCGGTATCTCGCTATCTGCCCCGTGCACTTCGGCCTAGTTCGGTTCCGCTTCCGTAGACTGCGCCGCGGGGTCCCTTAGACGTGGATAGACTTAGTCATCCACAAACACTTCGGCGCGCCCGCGACCACGGCCCATCTTGCTTATGGTTCCACCCCGGTGACAACCGAAGCTCCTTCCTCGCTTCGGCTGAGAGGGGGGGGGGGCATCTGATAGGGATGGCCCGATCACTCGGGTCGGGTTCATACTTTGGCCCACCGACCAGTCCAGGAGCACGCGTCGGCCCAGAAGCATGCGTCGGCCCAACTTGTGGTTTGTTCCGCAATTCAAGGCCCACGATTCGTTCCCAACCGCCACGCAACGGAAAATAGGCGTGATAATAGGGAATTAGTTAGGGTTTGTTAGGGTTTAGTATAAATTGAAGAAAAGAACTCTGAATTAGGGTTCGCATTCTGTATTCTGAATTATTACGTGTAAACTCAAAGTTCGAGTGAAAGAAACACCTCGGCAGGTGCTATTTTGTGCCCGTGGACGTAGATCTCCGGATCGAACCACGTAAATCTTGTGTTTTTTCATATTGCTTACGTAGGTTTTCGTTAAGTTTCTTGGATATCAGATTGCACATTATCACTCGGGTTTAGAGGTCGAACTCTACACTATCACCAACGAAATCACTCATTGTTTGCTACTAGGGGAATCGAAAATCCTACAATTACGGATAGTAATTTCCAATACTAGCAACACATTCATACACTTCCTAGAGAGTGATCAAGCCAAGAAAAAACATATAAATATGAGTCAATAACAGCAAATAGTGTAGAACAATTGAAATTGTAATCAAAAGGTAACATCAACTAGCAATAATCATGTAAACATTGTCACTTAAAGTTTTACATTTGATCAAGGGTAGAAATAAGGGTGCTACTCACCCATGGAAGCTAAAAAAAATAGAAAATAAGTAGAAAACTTAGAAACATGATACTAAGATGGATGAAATCAAAGATGTCAATTGGAGAAGACGATCATTCAATCTCTTGCCGAATCTCCCTCCTTGGTGGCTTTGGTGGCTGAAAAGTGGGTATTATTTTAGTCTAAAGTAGGTCAATTTCGAAAAGAAGGATATACATATAGGGGAGAAATCGCTGGTCCGATTATCATCAAAGTCGCATTTTTAATTTAAAACAGGAAGGTGAATCTCGGCCAACACGCAAGTGTATCTCGGCCGAGACAAAGTAAAGGGGAAATCAGGGGATTTTAGGGTTTAGGCTCTTCTCTGCCAAGATCAGTGTTCATCTCATCCGAGATCTTGAATCCTTGAAAATCATCATTTGCTCTGGAAAGTTGTCTCAGCCATGATGCATGTGTGTCTCGGCTGAGATCTTCAACTCTTCAAACCTTCAATTCTTCCCTGGAAAGCCATCTAGGCCGAGATTTGTTGCCTGTCTCGGCCGAGATCTTCCTTCAGGCTTGTCCTTTGTTCCTTCGATCGATCCGTCAACTCTGCGATCTTTTGATGCTCGTTTCTTGGTCTAATTTACCTGTTTTGACGTAGAAAACAAATAAACGCATCAAATTGCCCAATGAAAGATAAATCCTCGGAATACACATGAAAATGCACACAAAAGTCACCAAATTGACACTTAAAGCGTCCTGAAGTGTGATTTTCTAACTCTAACCTGTATTAGTTTTCTAGTATACGCACTGGAGTAGAAATACTGAAGAGCTTGTTCTGTATCATATGATCTTCTTTGATTTACTTCCCGCAAAAGTAAAATATAATTTTAAGTGCAACATGTCTTTATTGAAATTATTGACCCTTTTGTAGTCTAGTAAGTAGGTTTCATTCCACTAGATAATTAATTTGGAAGTAGAGAGGCATCTACGTTTTCAATATTTAGTGCATTCTACAGTTCACCAGGTGTAACTAAATAATACTCCTAGTGTAAGTTAGGACTAATATGTAGCCTTAAATTCATTAGTGCAAGAGTGTGGCTTCCACTTTGTTAGACAATGTTTTATCATCTAGTTCGTTTGATGATGTGATCATAAGAGTAGTTCTTCTAGGATGTAGTTCTTTTTTATGGAAATAATCTCTGCATAAGAAAGTATATGGTGGTACTCACATAAGAAAGTAAGGCGTGCACAGTAGTGGTGTAGAGAGTGGTGGCGCTGGCAGGCGCGGTGGCGGCGAAAATGGTTTCTAAATTCTGAGAAGTGTTGCGCTTCTCTTTCCGATTGAGAAATCGATATATTTTTTAATAAAAGAATTGGTTTAACTCATGACCGGGAGACACCATTTTACCTGGTGCTTCAAAAACGTCGCGGCGTCGCGTATTCTTGAGGCATAGATGTAGGGAAATTTGCTATAATATCGTACTATACAATTTTTTATACTTTTATGGTACTGTTTGGTCGAAGTACTAAAATAAGTAAAGTCACCCTTCTTATGGTTGACATCCGATTTTATCACCAACATAAGAGGCGACTTTGAAATTATTATTAATATTTTTAAGTTTCGATTGCCAACACAAGAGGCGGCTTTCAAATATATTTTTTCGTGTCACCAGCACAAGGGGAAACTATCAATTTATATCTTTTTTTGGCTGCCAACATAAGGGATGACTTCTATTAATTTCTTTTAATTATTTTTTTTGCCAAAAAGTTGTCGACTTGTTAATACAATTATTTCTATTTTTTGTTGCTTTAGAAAAGATCTCCTATAATTTGGATAAAATTACCAGACTTTATGTTGATTATATATTTTTTTTATAGCTATTTTTTAATAATAGTTGGGCAGATTTTTATCGCCTACTAGTGAGGCAATAGTTGGATACATTTTTATTATGTTATTTGAATAATAGGCATGATTGAAACTAACAACATTGTTGAGTAAAATGAAAATAACACTACTCCATAATCATAACAAGATCCGGTGTAGCAACGATGCCTAAATATTTTTATTTTTCCTCTACCGTGGTTTTCTATTTAACCAGAGCGCATTTAGTGTATTACTATCATCTTCTGTATTGATATCCAAATCGAAGTTCAGACAACCTGATGACGATAATTCATTTTTGTGAACTACTCTTGGCTCAACGGCAAATGAATGAAATGGAACAGGGATGAGTTGAAAAGTGGTCACTAACTCTCCTAGGTTGATTGTTGAGGCACACATGAAATGTGGTATGTGTAATGTTCCGACTCTAAAAGGGGTTGACGACATGTGTGGAAATGTATCTTGTTGGTTGGAGGACGGAAAATCTCGCAATTTTGATGGTACATAGTTTCAATATCACTAACATGAACGTCATCTTACCTGAATCAGTACTTGACCCACCCTCGTTGGGTTTAGAATTTTCCAAATTAGCACCGAAATTGTCAATCACTAGATCTTTTGGGTAAGTTTTTGACCCTTCGAGAAGAACATTTTGATCATTGACAATTCAAGTTCCTGGGATAAAATCGTTAACCCCACAATTAGAGGGGTTGCTTGAAACAACGGCTGAACTATTGATGGTGTCACCAGTCACCAAGTAAATATTCAGCATATTGGTAGTACTCTTTGGTTAGGGGAGCATTGGGGCAAAACAGTAGTTTGCAAAAGTTCTTCAGTATCAACATGTAGGTACACATATTAATTCTTTGCATAAGGAGTAAAGAAAAGCCATAAATCAACATCATCGTTGATTGGAATCAAATGATATTTGTTGATGTCACATATTGTGGCATATACCTCATACCTTCAATATGTATTGATTACAATTGATGCCCATCATTTGAAAAAATGTTGAAATCAGACCCAAGAATCCTATGCCATGTGGTACTTTCGAGCGCGTATGAGTGGTCGATCACTACCACCTCCCAGATAAACCAAAATACCAACATTGTTTGAAGTCGCCATAAACTTCAAAATATTAATGCATTGCAATTATCGTAATATATTAGAATCAAATATAACAAATTAATGCTTACATCGAACGAAAAGCCCTTAATAATTATAAAGTGAAATGATGAATACCCAACAAATAATATAGACCACTAAAATTCAAATAATCATATATATAAATGCCTAATCATCATCATCACCCTACCTATAAAAATGTGGGTGTTTCTTACAAAATAATGTATGGACAAAAATATCCCTACATCTATAACTATAAGTCAATGTTAAATAAGTAAATTATTATATAATTAAGTTGCACTTATTAATTCCAATTCCAAGACAATAATTGTGGAATGATAACCTATATCAATTACTATTATAAAACTCTCATAAAAACAAAAATAAAAACAAAAGGAATGACCTGTTTATTTATATTTAAGTTCTTATTACATGCCGTAATATGATATATTTATATTTATTAGTATTAGTTTAGTTGGATTTTTGTAAATGAGATTTTAAGTGGGTGGAATCTTATTTAATTTAAGTTTATTTGGTTGTTTTCTAGATTATGTTTATAGAGTAGCACATTTTAACTTTTACGAAATTATATTCCATCATTGATGAGGGTACCGTAATTTTCATGATCAATAACTTTTACACTTCAAATTATGTTTGAATCATTCAACCTTCTTCTATTTAATTAAATGAGAAATGTGATATTTCACCATTAAGCCGGATGGTTGAGATGCCTATCATAACAATCCTGAATAAGAATTCAAATATATTAAGAAGGGTAAGCGAGAGTTCAATAATTTTGATTTATAACTTAAATATTTTTTCAAAATTTAAATAATGTTAGTTTCATATTAAATTATATCAAGAGCTTGCGAACCGTATATATATTTGTAACTGCAAATTTTGTGTAAAAATAATTAAACACAAAAAGTTTGTACAAATTGAAAATATCAAATCAAAATAATATTGCAGTACAAACTCAAAAATTCATTTGATTCTTCTCTTCAAATGTTTTATGCCTTCAAATTCGGAGTTGACTTCGATCTTCTCCGGTTTTAAACTTTGACTTGAATAATGTTGACCCAAAGGCATGGAAGCTTGATGTTGGATCAAACGGTCTTCTTGAATGAATGTTCGAAGAACAGCTTCGAAGATTTTGATGAATGTCGACGAACACCTTCGAATATCTATCTTGAAAACGTCGATTGGAGGGGCTTAGCACCTCAATCTCAAATTGAAGGCCGTTTCTTGCTGGACTTCTTGAAGAACGCCAAAGAAAGCTTGAAGAACGCTGAAGAACTTTGCTCTAAAATTCTTCACTTGCTTCTTGACTTGTGATTTTTTTTTATTTTTAGTTTTTGGTGGAGAATGAGGTCCTATTTATAGTTGTAGGATGGAAAATACCCTAATGCGATTGAGTTTGAACAGAGCGATATGATTGGTCCTTCATAATATCATTATCCATAAGATAATTATTAAATTAATTGTATTTAATTTAATAATTACTGCAACAACTTGACACATGGAGCGTTCTAATTTATCCATCATGACTTGATGTTTATCCTCATCTTCTTGGATAATTACTAAATTAATTTAATTTAATTTAGTAATATCTACATCATCTTGAGACGTGGCGACTTTTCATTGATCAATAAAATATATAGTAAATCACCAATTAAATAATCAATATAAAATTAATTTTCAACTCATATTTTATTACGTGGCGCATTTTAATTGGATACAGATTTTGTGTATCAACAACATCATAAGTATATACTTAGTTGATGTGATTTATTTTTATTATTTTAAGTCAAGAATTATGAAAAATTTAATATTTTTACCTTTTCATTTTTAACAATGCAAGTAAAAATTATATCATTTTACAGAAAATAAAGAATAAGTTTATTGATGAATCTTCAAGCTAATAAAGTGAGTTACAATAACAGGGGTGGTAAGATTTATTTGTAGCAATCTATTATTTTAGTTGTGTCATATCTTGTAGATGAAAAGTTTAAAAGGTTCTCATAAGCACTTATGTAAGAATTTATTTGATATTATTTCATCATTTTTAAGTTAAGGATTATCAACATTTCATATATATATCATTTTTAATTAACTATGGATGTAAAATATATTACAATTCTCTAGGGAAGATAAGAAAAATTATAGATTAATGAGGAGATTTTATAATTAATTTTATTTAATATTGGTGTTTAATAAAATTATAAGCAAACATGACAAATATTTTAATGTACTAATTTTATTTTATTTTGTTGGATGATTTAATTTAGCCACTTAGTTGTATTATGTCTTATTCTGGAAAGTGTAACAAGAGTTTCATCTGATGGAAAAAAGAGAAAAAAACAAAGTAAAAGAAAAATTATCTCTGATTTTAAATAAACCTAAATAAAAGAAATATATATATATATATATATATGATGAAAATTAAACTTCAAAAATGAATTTCATATTTGCAAAGAAAAAGGAAGGAGAAACAACAAAGATAATTTTGTTATTAGACAAAGAAAAAGTGAAAAGAAAAAAAATCACAATAGAAATAAGTAGGTTTATAAGTATGTCTCCAAGAACCATTCAATAAAATTTTAGAAGATCTATAGTTTGAGTAAACAACATTAATCACTTAAAATTATTACATAAATATGCATCTTTGTGGCTTATTAGCTTTCATATCTGAAATTAATGGCTGAAACTCAAAATATAGTCCTCCAACTATAAAGTCCACTAACTTTTTTGGTTACGTGCATTAATTTGACCATTTTTACTAGAAAACATTGACAATCCACCTACAATGAAATTTAAAAATATATATCGAAGAAAGCATAAATAAGTGCTTATACATATCGTGTGATAATAAATCACGCAAAGAACTATTTTGTGTAGATGGGAAAAAGGGTACCGAAAGTATTCTAAGTATATTTATTCATCTAATTAATTCTTTAGTCATGGAACTCCATGGATTTTCTAGCCTATTTAATCAAAGTATTAAAAAAATATAATTTTGAAATTCATGTGTACAATGGGTGACAATGCAGTGAACATAGAAAACTAGAAGTCTACGAAAAACAGAAATAAAAAAGAACAAATAAAGTCATGCACACGCAAAAATAAGACCATTTACATTGCATGGTCATTATTTCAAGGAAAAAATTCTTTAGTTTTGATTTTTTTTTTTTTAAAAAGAAAATGTCCCTAATTATAAATCAATCTAAACATAAGAAATATACTCTCTCCTTTCACAAATAAGTGTTATTTTGGACTTTCAAGTGGAATTTAAAAAATTATGGGATAGACAACAACAACCCTCCATTTTTCGCTCCATCATTTTCTTTAGGCTTAATAACATAAAAGTACACGATCTTTTGATCAGTTATCAAATACAACATGCTCTTTTAAATGTAACGTACAAATACACGACCTTTTTTTTTTTTTTTTCAATTCAATACGTTGAAGCTAATCTCAGGCTTCAATTGCTGACATGGAACCTATAATTAAAATTTTGGGTCATAATTATTCTAACTTGGATTTTTATTTTTATTATATCTTTAAAAAACATTAATCAATCTCTCACAATGCTCTAGCATAATACAAGTCTCATAAACTGGAGATTTTGTCATTTTCTACTATACAAATAATTGTGGTCTTAGTTTTTCTAATAAAACGCAAGTATGCTAATTTTTTTTTTCTTTTCTATTTTATTTTTTAAATTGCAGTTGCAAATAAAAATACGTCAACGAAATTGTAGTATTGCGCACTCGATTACACAAACACCTATTTAGCTTAATCAAATTACTAGTCATCCACAATTGACTATAAACTAAATAGATTTTAAAAAAATATATAAACTAAGATGAGTACCAAACAGAAATAAAAATTAGTCTTTTGAAATAAAAAATCAGACGTTTGACCACTATAACAAATCACCGTACAAGCATAACCTTAACACCCACCTACATAGATACACAAACAGAGACCGAATGAGTTTACTCAACTTGAACATACTTCTCACCGAAACAGCGGTGGCAGATATCATACACTTGATGTATGAAGGAAACCGACTTAGACTTTTTCATAGCAACAACTCGGACACGGTCATATTTACGAGTGGAGCACTCCATAGCATATTGAACTCTCCGATGTACAATCCAGGCTCTACGTTAGTCATTAGAGCCTGAAATTAGTCTTCATGTATTAAAGTGAAAAAAATAAACGGTGGTGTATTTATATGTTAAATTTGAAAGGTCCTGTTATATTTGATAATTGACCAAAAAGTCATGTATTTTTATGTTATTAAGCTTTTTCTTTATCACCATAAATTTCTCCAAATTGTCTTTATTTAATATTAGAAATATTTGTATGAAATTTTTCTTAGATTTAGCTGAGGACAATATTAGAATAAATATAAAAAAAATTCTAGAATGACACTCTTATGAAAAAATGATTTTTCCTATAATGACATTTATTTGTGAAGAGGGAGTGTGTGTGTGTGTGTATTCAAAATAGGTATGAAAATAAAGATATAATAAATTGGAGGAGCTTCATGTAACATTAAGTATAATTAATTTAAAAGATAAAGAAATATTGGGAACAAAAATTATTTTGATTGTTAATTATGATTTTCAGCATATATCTTTAGGATAAAAAGTATACTTAAAAAATATTTTTAAATTTGCAAAGAAAGAGGAAGAAGAACAATAAAAATTAATTTTTTATTACTCTAAAGAAAAGTGAAAATTTTCAAAATAGAAATAAGAAAGTTTATAAGTAAGTTTCCAAGAATCATTCATAGATATTAGAACATCCTTAATTTAAGTTTATAAAAATTAATCATGTAGGAGATAAATATGTATATTTGTGGCTTATTAGCTCCGACATCTAAAATTATTTGGTGAAAATTCAAAATTTAGTCCTCTAACTAAAAGCGCAGTAACTTTTTGATTATGTACATTAAATCATTTTTACTAGAAATCATGACAACATCTACATAAAATGTAATATTTCAAAAAACAATGAAAATCCAAGATAACATAAAATAAGAGCTTACATATATAATGTGATAATAGATCAAGCAAAACCTCTTTTATATTGATACGAAAAAATAGAACTGGAAGTATTTTAAGTATATTTATCATCTAATTAAATCTTTTAGTCATAGAACACCAAGAGTTATTCTAGAAAGTTCTAAAAATATAATTATGAAAATTCATGTATACCATATGCAACACAATGAACTTTACAACCTAGAAGTCTAAATTTAAAAAAAAAATAAAAAGAATAAAATTTATAATAATCCTCGCAAACACAATTATAAGACCTTACATATTGCACGAGCATAAATCAAGCAACAACTTTTTAAGTGTGTATATTTTTTTCTATGATATATATATATATATATATATATATATATATATATATATATTAATTCTTAGTTTATTTAATCATCTAACTATTTCTTTTTTATTATAGTGCACCTTAATTTTTTTAATCAATTCAATTTAATTAGACTATTATATACTCCCTCCGTCCCGGCCTAATTGGCCAACATTGGCCGAGTACGGAGACTAAGAAAAAGCAGATTTTGTGGAATCATTGTCTTTTTCAAAGGTGGAGATTTTGAAGGTGGAGATTATGAGCGAATTTGCCATTTATGAGCTAGGACAATCAGATTGGGACAAACAAATATGGCAAGTTGGCCAATTAGGCCGGGACGGAGGGAATATTAGTTTTTATAAAGTCACGTGTACCACGTGCAACACACGTGAGACTTTACTAGTTGCATAAAAAATGAAAGGATAAAAGAATAAAAATATGGACCATATATTATTTATCTTATTATATTTAAGGAAAAACTTTTTCGAAATCTCATGTTATCCTTCAAAGTAAATTGGCCCTTACAGAAACCTTATTGGGATACCAATGGTAGAGAAATGAGACCAAAATCCAACCTTCTCAGCTAATGGGAAAACTCTTTTAATACTACTTCTATCATTGTTGTTTCTTTTATAGTATATTGTTATAACCAATTGTATCAATTCAATTATTTTCTTCTGTCACATGCATAATCAATTCTTTTGTTAAAGCAGGCATCATCTGTCTTTTTTTTGACAAATTCCCCTAATTTCTTACACTCCTCACATACGACAACACAAAAAAAAAAAAAATGTATAAGAAGTCGCCAGCTTTTTGGTGACAAAAAAGAAATAAAAAATAATAGAGGTCGCCCATGTGTAGGAGACCCAAGATTCATTGAAAGTCGCCTCTTGTGTTGGTGGCATAAAAAAATGAAAGTCACCAACTGTATTGGCGATCGAAACATAAAATAACAACAACAACAACAACAACAACAATAACAACAAGAGTGTTTCTATTTTTAAGCTACCTACGTGTCTTCTCCACAATGATCCTCTTAAATGATCTCATGAACATGATTTTTGTTTTCTCTATAACAATTATTCACACAACCGCTTCACATTCTCCCCCTTAAATCATGCACATGTGCTAATTTTCTGCATGACAAGCCCTTCCTTTCTGCATGATTTCGCGATTACAAAAGGTACGCCATCCTCAATGAAATTCAAATCGGGATGAATTCGATGGAGAGGATGGCTGGAGGATCGCCTATGGGGGCGACCCGAAAAAAGTGTCGCGGATCGGCGTAATTCCGAGATACGCAAAAGATGAGGATGAAATGCGGTGGTTTGAGTTGTCGAGATTCAACGCCATTCACGCTATCAACGCGTGGGATGAAGACAATGGAAACTGCTACTCCTTTCTCTAATTCTTCTCACACAAAACTACAAACGTGGGTTTGAGAAAGAGGGGGAGATGCAGTTTCTCTTTATTCTCGATTCCCATTCCTCTGTCTCTCCCCGTCCATTTCCTCCAGAAATCAAAGTAAGAATGACAATCAGGGTTTTCACAATTACGTGAGTAAATAAATCCTTCATGAAACCATCTGACAATTTTAGTTTATAGCAATTGATTATATATTTTGTGTATGAAATTTAATTAGAAAACTCATATTCGTACGCCCAACCAAAAAATCAGATGGAGTTGATGGAAATATACTATGTTTTTGGTGTTTGGGTGACTTTACTGGGACTATGAATTCAGTTCTAGAATTTGTGGAAAAATATTTTTAGGCAAGAAGTCAAATAATGGTCAAAGTTTACATCACATTGGATGTGGTCTAAATCCTTATGAGAAAGCAATATCAACTATTGGGAAACCTAGACACCTTGCGACGATGATAACTTGGTTCCCTGTTTCGGATTTGGAGATGGGTACTACATTATAGATTTGTTGTTGATTTTGAAACTTAGGCCTGTTTGTTTAAGGTTGGGCACAACCGTTCAGGATTTAGTCCAATCCATGTGTGTTTGGCTCTAAGTTGTGGCCAATATATTGTGCTCAACCCTAAAGTCCCCCAATAAATTATTTTAACCACCAAACAATAAAACATCAATCATTAATCCACTACTTACCTCTTACACACATCATCTATCATACTCAATTTCCAATACAACTTTAATTAATAACCAATCATGCACTAACTACCTCTTACACACATTATCAATCAAACTCAATTCCCAATACAAAAACCAACTTAAACAAACACTCACTTATTTACCCCAACCTCATATTCCACTTTATTCTCCACAACCTACAATACTCCAGCCACCCACAGCCATAAACAAACAGAATTTTATTATTGGCTTACCCAGAAATATATTTATTGGTTCTTCTACTGGAAGCATCAAATCATCATCAAGATGTATTCAGTATTTATCTTGATGAAAGATTTTCAGATGGATTTGAGGATGTCTTGAGCCGAACAGAGAAATTAATCCTAATTTGACACTTGCGGGTTAATATCTATCTACCCTATTTTATCAAGCTTACTATTTAATACTCCCTCCGTCCCGGCTTATCTTGCACGGGGGGGGGGGGGGGGGGGGGGGGGGGTCTGCGCGGATATTAAGAAAAGCTGCTTTTTGGGTGTGTGTTGACTTTTCAAAGTTGCTTTATGATTATTTGCTGAAAATTAAGGTGATGATTAAGTCTTGCTAATTTCATCTTACTTTTTCTGCAAACAATACAATTTGAAAACAAGTCAGAAAACACTGTAATAGGAGCTTACATTTTGTGATATGATTTGATATTTTCAAATTAATCCCCTCAGAAAACAAGTCATCATAGGGGTATCAAATCATTGTATGGTAATATGCCATCTTCTTAAAGAGCAAAATTACAAGAATTCACTCAATTTAAGAACAACAGCAATTTAGGACCAGATTACAGTGCCTATCAGCAACAATAAACACAAAAGGGGCATGATTTAGGCACAAGCAGATCAGGCAGCAACACAAACCAGCAGCAGAAGCATGCATACAGCCTAATTAGCCCTATTAACTTGGTCTAAGCCAAGTAAATTGCTTAATTAGGACCAGATTACAGTGCCTATCAGCAACAACAAACACAAAAGGGGCATCATTTAGGCACAAACAGAGCAGGCAGCAACACAAACCAGCAGCAGAAGCATGCATACAGCCTAATTAGCCCTATTAACTTGGTCTGAGCCAAGTAAATTGCTTAATTAGGACCAGATTACAGTGCCTATCAGCAACAACAAACACAAAAGGGGCTTCATTTAGGCACAAACAGATCAGGCAGCAACACAAACCAGCAGCAGAAGCATGCATACAGCCTAATTAGCCCTATTAACTTGGTCTAAGCCAAGTAAATTGCTTAATTAGGACCAGATTACAGTGCCTATCAGCAACAACAAACACAAAAGGGGCATCATTTAGGCACAAACAGATCCGGCAGTAACACCAAAAAATAAGCATCATATAGGCTCAAAACACTAGCCAACCTCAACATAACGTCAACATGCAAACATCAAGCACCATTAACAGATTCACATAGCCAATAAAGCCAATAAAACCAAAAACCCCAGATCGGGGAACAAACGTCACAAACAAAGGCTAATAGGGCAGAATTTCATGACCTGTCCGAGAATGGGGAACCATAAGATCAGCAAATCCTTGAAATTTTGGCCTTTTTCCCTCGATTCAAGACACGGACTCGTATAAACAGCCGGCGAAGGGATATCGGAGCCAACCTCAACAGATCCGCTTGTGATTTCGGACGAGAATCCCAGATCTGAAACTAGATCTGGATTCTTCGAGCCCGCGGGGACTACTTCAGTCGGAAACTGAGTCTCCTCCACAATAGTATCTTCGGAATCGTAGCAAATTAGAGGAAAATCTGGTGAATCCTCCATTAAAATGTATGGGAAATACTGGAGAATCCTCCGACGTAAGAGTGTACCGGAGAGTCGTCGAAGGGGTGGTGATATGAGGGGGTTTGAGAGACAAATGCGAAGAGGGGATCTTCAGCGGCTAGGGTTTTCTGGTGTAGAGGAAGAACACCAAAGGGTGGAGAGAGAACCGAGGCCTAAGAGAGAGTGTCTTGGAATGCATTGAACAAGTTTAATTTGGCAATGGGTTGGGCTGGTTTTGGGTATAAGGGGTTTGGGTATGGATCAGCAACTTATGGGTTGGGTTAATCACAAAAGTGATTTCTTTAGTTAAAATTAGGATATTTAACTAATTGTTGGTAATGATTTTAGTAATGGCATTTTTGTTATTTTCGTAAGTATGGAGGATATAATCGGGTAAAAAAAGTTTCCTTTTATGGGGTGTGCAAGATAAGGTGGGACGGCCGTTTAAGGAAAGTGTGCAAGATAAGGTGGGACGGAGGGAGTACCTATTAAGAGCTTACAATTATCACTTGTTGCAGGTCCAAGGTCTTTGGCTCCAATTATCAAAATGGCTACGACTATTGTTGAGCAGAGTGGAGGACAGTATCATGTTCTGGTGATAATTGCATATGGACAAGTATTATCTTCAATAAATTTTTCATACTTATAGGTGTGCTCTCTTCTTATAATATTTGACTTAATTATTCACACGAATCTTGCCCATAATTGTAGGTTACCAGAAGTGTAGATACTGAAAATGGTTAGTTAAGTCCACAAGAGCAAAAAACAGTTGAAGCTATCGTTGAAGCTAGGTAAATTTTCATAAAAAACTAAATTTTATTAATGTGGGCAACTTTGCATGACCTAACTGTAATTTCTGTAATATTTTCAGCAAGTTCCATTTATCTATTATTTTTTATTTGTGGATTTGTTGGTGTATCTAATTCTTTTTATGTCATCTATATGGTAGTGCCCACCATCTATTTGCCTATATGCACGAGTATTTGTGTGGAATCCATTTTTTCTTTTTTGGTGGTGATGACTATAAGAACTTTGAATTGTTTTATTTTTTACCTGTGAATAAGAACTTGGAATTGCCTACCTCTAATTATCTAATGTTCATATTCAGGTTCACCATGATATGAATGCTCCGCTATCTCATTACTTCAATGGCACACTCACAATTCATATAGTCGATGATTGATTTCCCGATAGCTTTGTTCTTAAGGGGTATATGTATACTCACCAAAGGTTTAAGATAACAAATGTTCTTTTTTTCTCCATTCTTTCTGGGTTCACTATCTTTGGTTTTCAATAGAAGTTATTTTGTTAATTTTCACATATGATTTTTGTCGATTGTATCTCCTTTATGAAACTGACATTTTTAGTTTATAATAGTTGATTATATATTTTGTGTATGAAATTAATTAGAAAACTCATATTCGTACCCCTAACCAAAATTCAGAAGATGGTGTTGCTCGAAATATACTAAATTTTTGGTGTTAGAGTGACTTTATTGGGGATATACGACATATTGAATTGATTAAGCAGTTTTGCATTGGCATTCTTTGTGTCTATGAATGTTGATGATGATGGTAAGGAATATTTATCTACAACTGATTCTATACTGTCATCCCACTCCTCTGAACCTCATACCAGAACCATGGCTCCCTTCGTTTAGTTTTAGTTCACCATGCCAATCCATCAAATATCGGTAATGCGAATTAGGTTGTTTTGCTTCTAATTAACAAATTCTTTACTTACTATTTTGTCCTTCTCTATTAACAAATTCTTTACTCACTGTTTTGTCCTTCTTTGTTTTTCTTTTTCAGATTAATTCATGTTCCACTAATTAAATATTCAGGATCCACAAAAGTATTTAAATATCCAAGAAATAGAGAATGGAGATAAGCCAAACCTTTTAGTGGCGGAAAGGACAATGAGGCACCTGATGGAGAAGAGTGTGACACGGTGGTTAAGAGATCAATTATGGATGCTTTCTCTGCTAATAATGGAGCAAAGAAAAGGGGTCATACAAAGGAAAAATAGTTAACTCCATAGGTTAGTTACTGTTTCAATATTTAATTGGCTTCAACTGATTTCCAGATTTCAAGTTTCTATACAGTTTTGTTTTAGATTAGGAAAAGTTACGCTTTGTTGATGTACTTCAATTCCCTAATGGTGAACTATAGTCATTCTGTCCTACTACTATTTTCTTAATATTTGTATTTAACCTTCTTATTCATCATGTTACATATCTTTCATCTCTTCATTAACTAAAATTTTCATACTCCCCGTACTAATTTGTAAACTATCCATGTTGTAACTTGGTAAGTTTGGATAGTTGATATATTTCCTAGCTAACATATTAAGTGATTGTGTTTTACCAAGGTCTTGGTATTTCATGCAGACAGTACTGTTTATATACATTTGTAGTGAATAATGAAGTGAAGAGTGCATATATTTATAGGGTGACCACTTATACTAATTGACCCTTCGCATGCACCATATAGAAATGGGTTTGGCCTTTTAAAACCTAAATTAGGTGTTAGTTGAGCCGATGCACATGTACTTTAGGAAAAAAAAATTGGCCTTTTATGTGGCTATGTTTTTATAGTGTTGAAATAAAAAGAAAACAAATTATTTGACACTCTAATATTTTTGGTTTGCTTTTGTTGGTATTCACATCCTTTTACAAATATTAATCGACATAAATTACACCACAAAATATACACATATTTCTTTTTGGAGTCATACTTATGTGCAATGGTTGCATTAGTTCAACGGTTGCATTTGTGCAACCATCAAGTTTTAGTCATTGGATCTTACAAAAAGTCCTCCTCAATTCACAATCATTTAGCAGTTTTTGGAAAATGAAAAAGGGCGGAATAGGTATTTCATTATTTACTCTCCCCAAGAACCCAAAAATTCCAACACATCTCATTCAAAATTACTTTTATCCCTTTCAAACTCTCTTCTCTGAAAACTTCAACTGAAATCAAAGAACTCTAAAACTTCATCGCTCGGCAAATTTGAGCTTTTTACCCCCAAACCTTTTCTCGTGCGCGAAAAAGACGACATTCATCTCCAATGGTAGTCGGGCTTCCTCCAACAGCAGCACCCCAACATCTACAACAGTTCCGGATGAATAATCAACAACCCAAAGTAGAAGGAGAGACTGACAATTTCAAGAACCCAACCCCTTCGCAAGAAATCAACTCAGGCTTAGCCTACATCAATAAACCCTTTCCACTAAACTCTACGACTACCACAATAAGCCCATTTATTGTAGGAAGAACATAGAAATGGTAAATAGGTGGTTTAGAATCACTGTCGCTTTTCACCGCTTCATCTATAATCTCTCTTTCAGGTTGGTAATGAGGAAAATAAATGGAAGAGGAAGATTGTTTACTCTAAAACAAAACGACGAATAAAATACAATACCAAAGTCTATCAAAAGGTTAAATCATTAAGGAAGATCCCACTACTTCTACTTAAAAGACAAATCTACCCCCATGGTTGCACAAGTGCAACAATTGCATAGCAGAATGACCCTTCTTTTTGTACCTATGTTAAATACAAAATGATATTCTTTCATAGATTAATGACTATATTACATGTAATACAATTATTTAATATATAATTAATTTCAAGGTTTTTTATGACACCATTAGATTAAAAAATATCGTTTAGGTTTCGATTTTGCCAGTTTCTTCTTGCAATTGCTAATGCCATGAAGATTAACAAAAGCCAAGACCAATCTCTGTCGCTGGATTATTCTTGCCCAAACCATTTTTCAGACACATATAATAATTTGTTGCATTCTCAAAAGTCTCAAATCACAAAAATCTTAAAGTTTTAATTATTAATAATGAGAAAAAAAAATGTATAAATATAACTTCTATTTTTTTCTTTAGAGGTGTGACAAGCCTAATTTCTAACCCTAAAATACGGCAAGTATACGGGTGTAGATGTGTATAGGAAAAGTCAAGGTCGATCTACAGGGAATGGGTTAACGAAGTTCGATACCTTAATTATCTAGGATTATGCTAACTAGATACTCAAAGGGGTGAATGATTCGATTAAACTGAATTGCATATACCAATAAACTAATCAATTAACAATCGGAATGTTCCAATCAACGAGAATGTATCCTAGGATTTTGATTTCAGGAATTACGCTAATGATGATTAATTATTAATTTATAAAGTTTTAAACTAATTAATTATCTATTAGGCGGCACTTAATTAACCTAACCCTTCTCTTGAAGCGACAAAGTCATAGATTGATTATAATAATTACTCTCTCGAGTCAATTAATCCTAACAACTCCTAACAACCCCTTAACCTTTTAACTACACGATCATAGGCAATTGCGCTATGTGTTATCATCTATTAACAATTCCCTTCTCTCGAAGCGGAATCATTAAACAAGTAAATTAACCTAATTGGTCAGATTAAATTCGATTATAGGGATTAAATCAAACACATAGATAGATAATGGAAAGTGGACTCTATAAACTAAACAATTAAATCAACATTGTTGTAAAACCTTACTTTCTAATCCTAGGAGCTACTCATGTCTACTAACAAATCAAAACAAGAATTCAAAGAAAACATTGTCAAGAAATTGAAATAAACAAGGAATAATTAAAGCCAATAGTCGACTCGTCGATCATCGTCTTCTCGCTCTCACGGCTTCTACTCCGATGTAAGAGTATGTTATTCTCCAATATGTGTTCCCTAATGTGTATTGTGTCTCCTTAAAATCTTGAGTTTGGGCCTCTTTTTATAAGTAGGGACGAATCTTGGGAGATATCGGGCTAAATCCTCTTTAGATTAGGATTTGGACATAAAAAACGATAAGGAAATGAGGCCGCATGCATGTATGACACGGTCGCGTTGATCCTGACCCAAAAAATGCTTAAAATGAGCGATTTTGGCGCGACTTACACGGCTAGGCGAGTATTTAGGTCTGACTTCCAAGCCAATTTTGAGGGTCTTCCGGTTATTTTCGGGATTTGTCTCTTTCAAGGAGAGTTGTAGCCCTTTGAATCATCTTTGTAACGGTACTAATTTTACATCAATCGAAGTTGTAGATCTCAAGATATGACTAAAATATTAGAGGTGTGTCAAGCTGACAGAAAACTCCACTTTCGGGGAATTTTTTGACGCGACCGCATTGAGATGCGGCACGAGTGCATCCAACTTTCTGCTGCACACTCTTAAATCCGTCCATTTTTGGTGCAACTTGGCCCATCTTGTCCCTTCTTCAACTTGTTTCTTCATATAACCTCATAAAAGCTCCTTTTTAGCCTGAAAACCATGGAAACACTACAAAACAAGTCAATACATGTCAAATAATCCAATATATCAAATATGAACTATTCTCGACCAATTATACATGCAAATGTTACAAAATACATATGTAAATAGACCTAATTCATGCATGCACAACGTATATCAAGATCTCCCAAACTTAAACTGTTGTTCGTCTCAAACAACATACAAAATAAATAGAACTAAACCACATGTATTTAGGGCGATTAGATGATGAATCTAGTTTCAGATTGATTTTCTCAAAAAGCTACGCAACACAGTGTGATTGAGAATATGTGATAACCCAAAAATCAACTACTTTCGAGACTTTGAACTGTCAAATCATTCAATCCTCACCAGGTAAGTGTTTCGCTCATCTCTCAAGTGGTTAGGTAAACATATTTTCGCACTCATTGAACTATATGCAAAGCCTACTATATGCTTGTCAATCATCTAAACTAGACCACGTACTCAATATGTGTGACAAGATCAAAAAGGTCTTTTGTTTTGGTTGTAATGTGGGTTTAAGGTAAGGTGGGATATATTTGGATAAAAGTGACTACTTTTGGGCTAATCAAGTTACTTATAACCCGACTACCCCTCAATAAAATCACTCAACCTCACTTCTTCAATTTTCATCAAATCACCCACAAAGTGACTTCTTCGATCACCTTCAAAACTCCTTACAACTTAAGTGTTTTTCATTTACATGGATACCACATCTTGGGACTATCACACTTTTTTATTTAATTCAACAACTAAACACTTTTATTTTCTAGCCTCTCCTCAAAATTATGAACAATTTTTTTTTTTTTTCGAGTTAAGAGAGGCTATTCTTCTCGTCTTTTGACCTATCTTTCTTTCCTTCCCTTCATCTTTTGAATATCCATTAGTTTTCCTTTTCTTTCCCAAAATCATTGCCCAACTACCTTTCAATCTTCCTCCCTCTTACTTGATTAATCCAATTAAGGCCAAAGGTTTAAATCCAAAGATTTTCGGCTAGCAATTTTAGGCTATGAAATAAGTCAAATAACAGGCTATTAAGTTCAAATGGGTTAACTAGGAATAATTTATTAAGTTCTAGTGAAAAGGGATATCTTTTCAAGGCTAAAAAATAGGTTAAAACAAGAAATGCCTAAAATCATTTCCTAAGTCACAACACATACTTAACACATTCATAGTAAAGACTCAAGGCAAGTTCTAAAGGCTAGTACACATATTCAATCAAAATCACACCGAAATAAATCATATTACTCCAAAAATAGGAGTACAAAGGCTCAAATTCTCATAAGGTTAATTTTGATCAAATATTCTAAGTCCGAGCTCAATTTTGTCTCAAATTACCTCTCATACTCTACTGTGTGCTAATTTATCAATGTGTTACTCAAAATCACTTCATCATTAACACATCATCGTCTATCGTTTCCCTACGTTTCTCTTTCTTTCACGACTCAACCAACTACTCGGGTCCATTACTTCTTGACTCCAATAACCAATAAATAACTAAAAACATTAAACCTACTGCGACCAACATGACTAGCAATGCGAAGAACTCAAAAGTGGGCTCACAGGCCCAATGACTAAATCATAAAAATGCCAACACAAAACGAGCACACAGGCTCCTCAAAGCACAAAATAACTAACTAGCTAATAAAAAAATATAAAGCAGATAATGCGCAAAAATGTAAATAGCATCCAAGTCGTCCCACTATTCACCCCCTCCCTCAAACTTGGTCAAAGGCCAAGTTTGTGTAATAGCTGCTAGAGGGAAATGGAATGGGAGGTATGTATTCAGGGATAACTCTCCTTTTCGGTGGTGCAAACCCAGATTTGACCACTTTCTCTTGGCTTTGTTCAATCCCTTTTTTTTTTATCTTCTTTCGGCTCTTAACTCTCTCATTTACTCTCGCCCCTTGAGTGAATAGCATTACATTGCTCTCTTGGGTTGATGAAGGTATCGTTGGGCAATTGTCCCTGCTTATGTTGAGCCCCAAAAATCTTTATCAATTGACTTAGGTTGCTGGATATTCCTTTCATGTTCTCTTCTAACTGTTGATCTCCGCTCCTTGATTAGTCACTTGTTTGTTTAGCTCAATAAATCTTCCATCCATATTTCTCTCCAGTTGAGCTAATTTCTCATCGTACTTTGCAAACTCTGACTGCACAATCTCCTCTTGTGTCTGCTTTTGGCCCTCATGGATCATGCCATTTGTGACAGCAAACCCTGGCGGTGGATTAAGCGAATTATTCGTGTTGCCATAAGAGAAGTTCTGGTTATTCCGGTTAGGTGGATATTGATTGTGTCTCGGCTAATTATTCTAAAATTTGTTGAAGTTCCTTTGGTTTACAAAGTTTACATCTTCAACCTCCTCCTGGCCCACTAAGTGTTGCAATGTAGTGTCATAATGTTGTGCTAACATCAGACTAGTTAGCAAACTTACTTGATTCGTCAGAGCGGTCAGTTGAGATGTAAGAGTTTTAATTGGCTCATTCTTGACCGGCTTTGCTTCTTTGACACTAACCACTCTTCATGACTGATTCCTCTCGTTAGGCCATTGATAGTTGGTTCTGGCCATTGCATCCAAGATTGAGAACGCATCTCTGACACTCTTTTTCATCAAACTACCCCCTGTTGCTGCATTTACTTGGTTCCATGCTGAAGCAAGCAATCAATTATAAAATTTGCACACCTGCTGCTTCTTTGAAAATCCATGTTAGGGACAACTCCGGATAAGATCCTGGAATTGTTCCCAAGCCTCGCCGAATGGTTCTTGATCCATCTGCCTAAACTGATTGATCTTATTTTGCAAATCTAACATCTTATTCGGCGGAAAGTACATCAATAAAAATTGTGTTTTCAAGTCTTCCCACTCAGTGGCATCTTCTAATGAATTATACCACTGTAACGCCTTGTCTTTCAGAGAGAATGGGAACAGCCTCATCTTCACTTGCTCGTGTGGCACATGGTTCATCTTTATGGTTTCAGTCAATCTTCGGAACTTGTTTAGATGTACATTGGGGTCTTCTAATGCGCTTCCACCAAACTGATTTTGCTGAACAATATTTATCAACGAAGGCTTTAATTCAAAACTGCTTGCATTTAGTGGTGGAGGTTGCACTCCTCCAATTGGTTAATTTGGCATGGGACGAAGACAATCACTTATGGGTGTGATGTGTGATCATGCGCAATTTAGGCTTGCCTCCGCTGCTGTGGTGGTTGTTGCTGCTCAAATTAGTGACTCTTTCATCTAAACTGGCTAAGGCCCCCAATATTCGAGTCAGTGCTTCCTCTTGGATCAGGTTCTGTGCAACGTTCTCCATCTCGAATGTGGAATTTCTTCTTGTACGGTATCTACGGGTAGTTGCTTCAATTTCAGGGCCCAACGGGACAAGTTGTTATTTTCCTTTTGACCTGGTTTGCATACGAACCCTGAATCACAAAATAAAATAACAAAATAAAAATCACGTAATACGAAAATTAAATAACAAAATTAAGATTACGAAAAATAAAATCTAGTATAGTATCCTCCTATTACTCAGGATAAAAACTAAGACACTATACCTATTCCCCGGCAACGACGTCAAAAACTTGACAGACCTAATTTCTAACCTATAAATACCGTGAGTATACCGGTGTAGATGTGTATAGCAAAAGTCAAGATCGATCCACAAGGAATGAGTTAACGAAGTTCGATACCCTAATTATTTAGGATTATCCTAACTAGATACTCAAAGTGGTGAATGATTCTTTAAACTAAATTGCATATACCAATAAACTAATTAATTAACAAATGAGAAGTTCCAATCAACGAGAATGTATCCTAGAATTTCGATTTTAGGAATTACGCTAGTGATGATTAATTATTAATTTATAAACTTTTAAACAAATTAATTATCTACTAGGCGGCACTTAATTAACCTAACCCTTCTCTCGAAGCGATTAAGTCGTAGATTGATAACATAATTACTCTCTCGAGTCAATTAATCCCAACAACTTCTAACAACCCCTTAACATTTTGCCTACACGATCATAGACAATCGTACTATGTGTTATCGTTTATTAACAATTTTCTTCTCTCGAAGCGGAATCGTTAAACAAGTAAATTAAACCTAATTGGCCAGATTAAATTCACTTATAGGGATTAAATCAAACACCCACACACACACACACACACACACATATATATATATATATATATATATATATAATATAAACTGGAGTCTATAAACTAAACAATTAAATCAACGTTGTTTAGTTACTCATGTCTACTAACAAAACAAAACAAGATTTCAAAGAAAACATTGTCAAGAAATTGAAATAAACAAGGAATAATTAAACCCGATAGTCGGCTCGTCGATCTTCGTCTTCTTGCTCTCACGACTTCTACTCCGATGTAAGAGTATATTGTTCTCCAATATGTATTTCCCAATGTGTATTGTGTCTCCTTAAAATCTTGAGCTTGAGCCTCTTTTTATAAGTTGAGGACGAATCTTGGGAGATATCGGGCTAAAATCCTCTTAAGATTAGGATTTGGACATAAAAAATGACAAGAAAACGCGGCCGCGCACATGTATGACGCGGTCGAGTTGAACCTAACCAAAAAAATGCTTAAAACGAGCAATTTTGGCCCGACCGTGTTACGTTTTTCGCGACCGCACGCGTACACGGCCAGGCGAGTTTTCAGGTCTGACTTCCAAGCCATTTTTTAGGGTTTTTCGCTCATTTTTGGGATTTGTCTCTTTCAGGCAAAGTTGTAGCCCTTTGAATCAGCTTTCTTACGCCACCAATTGAATCTTAAACGGAGTTATAGATCTCAAGAGATGACCAAAATATTAGATGTATGTCAAGCTGACAGAAAACTCCACTTTCGGGGAACTTTCTGATACGACCGCGTCCAACTTTCTGCTGCACTCTTGAATTTGTTTACTTTTGGCGCAACTTGGTCCATCTTGTCCCATCTTCGACTTGTTTCTTCATATAACCTCATAAAAGCTCATTTTTAGCCTGAAAACCATGGAAATACTACAAAACAAGTCAATACATGTCAAATAGTTCGAATATATCAAATATGAATGATTCTCGACCAATTATACATGTAAATGTTACAAAATACATACGTAAATAGACCTAAATGCATGTACAACGTATATCAAGGTGTGTAGATATTTATAGTTTGCAACCTCATAGATTTATTAGGGGTTTGTACATTATATCGAGTAGCACGTCAGTTGTAGCAACATATCATGTTATTACATATTTAATCAATTCTACTATATTATGTTATTTTAATTTTTTAATAATAATAATAATAATAATAATAATATTAATAATAATAATAATGATAATGATAATAATAATAATTCCGAAGTCATCTCTTGTATTGACGATGAAACCTAATAATAATAGTAATAATTTCGAAATCACCTCTTGTATTGGCGATCAAAACGGGCTTTTTCTTTACTACCCAAGTGGGTAGTGCCCATATAGGAGATCTACCATATATTTGGAAAGTGTATGAAGATCAAATCAAGATTAGCCATTAGATTATCATACACCCTCCAAGTGTATGGTAGATTTCCCACTTGGGCACTACCCAAGTGGGGTATGTGACTTCCAAGAGGGGTGACTTCACTTATGTTTAGTAATTCAACTAAACAGTGCCATAAAAACATATATAGAAAAAGAAATTGACACCTAGCTCTAGCTGTAACCCAAAATAGAGTAATTATGAGAACAATGAAATAAAGATAAGATTGTATTAATAAGTAGTCACGGGATTAGCCATAAATTCCCCTATAAAGACAAAATCATGATTACCAATTGGCAAAAAGTGGAATTATAAAATGAAATAAAATGATTAGATACGACTTAAGTTTGGTAATGACAATAAAAAAAGAAATTGTTCCCTTTATGGCCAGAAAAGGATGTCTTGCTTTAAGGTCAAACTACATTTGTTTACGAGCGGCGCTGCTGCTTTCTCGCCGATGTTGATTACCCAAATATTTGCTTCTATTTTTCCTACATAGTGGAACTACAGTTGTCATTAGAATTATTTTTGCTATATATATATATAGGGAATATTTGTGTTGGAAATATAGTGACATGTGTCACGTCTGCTCTGACACATCCTTACGTGTTACATTCACCTAAATAGTGTAAAAGTATTTTTGTTTAAAAGATTTGTAGAGTATGATGTGTATTAAAAATTGTAAAAGATGTATTGAAAATTGTAAAATGTGATGTAGATAATAGAGTGTGAATATGAAGGAATGAGTCATCCGTCTGTAAAATAAAATACGTTTGGAATGAATCATGCCCCATTCGAATGGGACATCCCAAACAAATATTCCCATATATGTAAGACATATTTATACTTTTTTTGCACTTGGTTTCAGTGGAAGCATCAATTATTATTTGGGGCCATGCCGATGCCGTTCATTCTCTAAACCAAATAATGATTCTAATTTACATATATGTCCATGTGGTATTGATAGGATTGTAAATCAAATTTGCAAGCATGTTAGAAGTCGTGACATAACTTGTAAACTCAAATACTGCTATACTAGTACGTAGGTCCACATTTATTTTAGTTTCTATGGGATCCATTTCTATGAGTTTACTTGTAATTAATAGAACTACAAGTGTATTACTCCATCCATTCTCTTTTTATCTCTCATTTTATCCATTCACACAAATTAATTTTTTTTATTAATTAGCATATCATTTTACGTAATTCTTCTCTTAATTATAAGAACTCATTGTCCTTAATTTTAGAGGAGCCAATCATATCTCTATATGTTTTTTTTTAGACAAGATACTAAATCAATGAGTTTACAATTACAAGAATAGTAGTACTCCACCATCACAATTCTATGTTCATTTATTATGTTTATTGATGAAGAAAGATGGTAAAATGACATCAATAATGAAAATGGGACTGATAAAAAAGAACAATGTTTTGAATAAAAAGGAATGGAGTGAGTATGTTTCAGCATTATACCTTTCTTAGAAAAATAATATAATTCAACATAAATAATAATAATATTCAACATAATACATTTTCTTTAGAACAAATAATATATACCTTTCAGAATAAATATTAATATCCTTACATATAAAATTGGTGTAACTAATGCACGGGATAACTAGTTTTGAATGGAAGTTTTCCAAGTAATTAAATATGACCACCGAAATTCATAATTATTGACCAGTTATTAATTTATAGAGAGATAAATGATGCGTTGACAAGTTAGCAGTAGTATATGATAGTATCTACCTATTTGTTTAATTTTCAATAAAATGCAATTATGTTCTTGGGAAGGGAGGGGGCATCCCCTCATAAAAACATTAGGTTTAACCCAGTACCTTATGCATGTATCAATTTAATGTGAAAATGACTCACCGGTCAACCTTAAATGCTATCGTTTCAAATGCACAAAATTGCTACTCTCCGTTTTCTTTTTAAATGTCAAAAAAGTTCGTTCAATTACTTTTATATTAAATTCTTATTTTTCCAATATATTTCTATTAAAATTGTCTTTTATATATATAGGAATTTACACATGTATTCAATAAATTTCTAACTTTATGTAAAATTTGGAATTGAACTATCTTTATAAGACTAGGAAATACTTCTCTCAACCAATTATAAAAAACAGCTTAAGATATATATTATACATCACCAATATTGTTTTACACTTACTAGTAATGAGCATTTGCTGCACGTGGCCACTGTTTTTGTTATTAATTTGAACATATAATAATTTTACTTTATATGGTAGTATTGGTCGATCATTATATTAAAACCCAACGTGTAGCATTGAAGTATATATATATATATACACACTCAACTTCTTAAATTATTCGGTGCCAGGAAAAGAATTTGACCGATCAAACAAACACAATTCAAAACTAAATAAAAAGAATCACGAAAGCGAAAAGAAAGTTAAATAATCTTAGACTCAATAAAATAATTTATAATAATGTCAAAAGATTTATAAAAATGACATATCATGATATAATTAATGTAGAAATATATAGCCTTATATATTAGAAATATATATATATATATATATATATATATATTTTGATATATTCTAATTGTTGTTTACTTCTCAATATTATGGTTGAGCATTTAGTCGATTCGATTTTCAATTGAACCGAACCGACAAAAATCAAAAAATTTCGATTCAGCTCGATTAGGTTATCGGTTGAGTCTTACAACATTTTACATCTTTATTTATGGTTTTTACAGCAAATTTTCCCCATTTGCATGACAAAATTTCTCTCTAAAATTTGTGGATTAAATAAGAAATCAAAACATATGCATATGTTCATAAATTTTATGTACGTCACAATATGAAAATTACTTATATATATTATTTTAATCGAGAAAATTGAAATACATTATATAAATAATTAAAAAATAGAAATAAATATGACTATTTCAGGTCAGTTCGGTCAACTAAAATCTCCCAGAATAGGAGCTGAATCGAATCGAATTACAAATTGGTTCTGGTTTTTACAACCGAATCTAACTAATTATTAATACAAAACTGTACCGACCGAATCACTTGTTTTTTTTTTTTTTTTTTTTTTTTTTTGTTTCAGTTCGCTTTTCTTACCCCTCTCAATAAATATAGACCCCAACATCATTAATATGTCAAGAATAAAATTATATGATGAATTAATAGACTGTATAATAATTAAGGTATTTCATGTTTTGTTATCAAATCACTAACATTTCAACAAAAGATACAAGTTCATTTGTCTCATTACATCAACTGATATCCATGAATTCATTTTTTGTAAGATATACACGAAAATATTAGGCCTAACATACTCTCTCTTATTTCTCTAATTAATCATTCCGATCTCAACATACACTTGCATATAATATTATTTGCATACTTTAATGTGAGGAAAACTTCCAACAACTTCTATCATGGTCCAACGTTCAACTTCCAACAACTTCTATTACGATTTTTTTTTAATAAAAATATATTAGTAGTAAGTACAACACATCTTGTAAGTATAATTTATTTATTGATTACAAATTACTTATTTTAATTTTCCTATTATTTTTTTAATTCTACGTTGAATTTGAAAATTATTTGTTTTTTGAAAAGAAAAGTTTAATGTTTTTTATGGAGAGTTGGCTATATACACTGTATCTCATAATCTAAAATAGAGAAACATGCTCTAATCTATATATAAATATAACATTATTATTTGATTTATTTTTTATGTCGTTCTTCCCTATTTAGTTTAACAATGTTCTAAAAGACGGTAGACGCTACTTGGGCAGTAAAATGGGTTCTGGTGCCTAATCGAGGTAGAGTGGGATCAAGGCGGAATTGAGCGGGGCAAGGTCGAAGCTAGACGGGGCTTTTAGAACATACAGTTTGGTGAAACACTCCCAATTTTATTGAAACCATTTAATATATAGTAGTACAACTTAGTTTGTTATACTTTATCGTCTTTCTTTTCTTTGTTGTACCTTATAATTTTATATATCGTTTTTAATATATTTCTCCATTTATTACATATGCTTAAAATTGTGTATAATATTTTTATCGATTTAATAATTTCTTTAATTTTTTATTTTAAATATTAGAAAAATATGTAATTTTCATGTTCATTAGTTTTCATCTTTCTCTTGTTACTAATTCTATATTAATATAACTAGATGTCCACCTGTGCGATGCACGGAATATTATATACTTTGAAAATTTATATAAAACAACGCCAATTAAAATCAATGACGAGGTTACACAAACATTAGCTTATTTTTCTATTCTCTTGATATATGTCTTACAATGAAACCGAACATAAGAAAGTTACGGAATTGATTATGGAAAAAGTTTAAGAGACGTGTGTACTAAAAATGGATAACATTAACATGAAATGGTTTACAATGTAACTTGATCAGCTCTAGATAACCACCTGGTTGTAACAATTCTCCAACAATCATGTAAGGCTCTTTCAAATCACATTCAATAACCCGAACCACTGTATCCCATATAATCAAATCAAGATGCCAGTACAACATGATTTTAGTCAGCAAACTCTACGTATTTTTCCTCAACGCCCCATAACGACTAAAGGAAACCCCCAAGAAACAGAGACCAGAACGGCACCCAGAAGGGGAAGATCCTCCATTTTCTCCGGCAATGCAGGTAGTCCGAATTATAACTATCTGTTTCCAGGGGCAACACAATACAATCTTCAACTTCTCATATTGGTTTTCTTCTTTTAATTCTTTCGTTATATGTAGATAGAGAGAAAGATGGCCAATCGCAATGTCTCACAATGAAGCCAGACGTAAAAAAAAAAAAAATAGAACTGAAAATGGAAGAAATTCAAGAGACGTGTGCACAAAAAATGGATAACATTAACATGAATTTTTTAGGGATTTTTAGATAGCATCAGTTTTCACGAACTTGTCTTATGGTTTACCTCGCCTAGCAGTTTTAAAACCGTAGCGCATTTAAGGAAAAAAAAGAAAATAACAAAGGGTCAATGTAACAACATGATTTTCATAAAATAATTTAATATAAATTAAATAGAATTAAAAGGATCAGTTCATGAGAATATATTTTTTTAAAAGAAAAAGACTAGTCCTAAATCGGGCCGTCAAAACCACCTGATCATAAATGATTTCAACATATATTAGTAAAAAAAATTCTTGCACCTAAACCTTTAGTAGAAAGTATAATTAATCCAATCTCTAGCAACAAAATATATATAAATCCTAACTTATCTTGATCATAAATGATTTCAACATATATTAGTAAAAAAAATTCTTGCACCTAAACCTTTAGTAGAAAGTATAATTAATCCAATCTCTAGCAACAAAATATATATAAATCCTAACTTATCTTGATCATAAATGATTTCAACATATATTAGTAAAAAAAATTCTTGCACCTAAACCTTTAGTAGAAAGTATAATTAATCCAATCTCTAGCGACAAAATATATATAAATCATAACTTATCTTGATCATAAATGATTTCAACATATATTAGTAAAACAAATTCTTGCACCTAAACCTTTAGTAGAAAGTATAATTAATTCAATCTCTAGCAACAAAAAATATATAAATCCTAACTTATCTTGATCATAAATGATTTCAACATATATTAGTAAAAAAAAAATTCTTGCACCTAAACCGTTAGTAGAAAGTATAATTAATCCAATCTCTAGCAACAAAATATATATAAATCCTAACTTGAAGAATTCTTTAAGTAAGCATAAAACAAATGAATGTAAATACACTCATCATTTGTAAAATATAAGAGAAATCAGCAAGTCTTCATAACCATTTCATGAACTCAGTTTTACAGCTTGTGGCTGCGCAGATGAAAACCAAAAACATATGCTTCAATCCGTAATACATACTATATATATGAGATAGAGTGTGTGCCCTAGAAGATATCAAAATAAGACAAGCCACATAAAGACTTGCCAAAAATAGCTAAACACAAGCTGCCAGCTTTTGCATGTGTCCATGCAGCTTAAGCTAAAAAGGTCTGCAAAGCTAATTATCGTAACATCCCCTCCTCAAGCTGGAGTTGTATTGATTTGCAATCCCAGCTTGGACAAGAGTGAGTGAAATGCGCCAGGAGAGAGCTGCTTTGTTAGAATATTCGCAAGCTGATCTTTGGAGGAGATGGGATGAAGATTTAGGAACCCTTCTTTGAACTTGTTTCGCACAACATGACAGTCAATATCCAGGTGCTTAGTTCGTTCATGGAACATTGGATTCTCAGCAATGTGTATGGCTGCACGATTGTCACATGAAAGAGTAATTGGTTTGGGAATGTTGGTGCTTAAGTCAGCAGAAATATAGTCAATCCAAATAAGTTCACAAGTGGTAGAGGCCATGGCTCTATACTCTGCCTCAGCAGAGCTTCTAGATACTGTAGTTTGTTTCTTTGCCTTCCATGAGATGAGGCAACCTAAGAACACGCAGTAGCCGGTGATTGATTTTCTGGTGTCTAAACAAGACCCCCAGTCTGAATCACAAAAGGCTCGAATGATGAGGTCACTAGAATTAGAATAGAAAAGGCCACGGTTGGCAGTACCTTTTAGGTACTTGAGAAGATGCATTGCAGCATTCCAATGGGAGAGGTTTGGTGCACTGACAAACTGACTGAGCTGCTGTGTGGCAAAAGTTAAGTCTGGTCTGGTTAGATTTAGGTACAGTAGCCTCCCAATCAAACGTCTATAGGCTTCAGGATCTGAAAGAAGAGATTCTTCTGAGTTACTCAATTTCTGATTATATGGTAAAGGAGTAGTGACTGGTTTGCAGTTATCCAAACCTGCATCAGTGAGGATATCAAGGATATATTTTCTTTGAGACAGGAAAGTGCCATCATCATTCTTGATCAGCTTCATTCCTAGAAAGTTGCTGGCCATTCCTAGATCCTTGATGGTGAAGGCTTTGTCCAGAAACTGCTTAAGATCATCAATGAGAACTCCTTTATTCCCAGTAATGAGGACATCATCTACATAAACTAAAACAGCCATAAAATCCTCATGTTTTGTAATAGTAAATAGACAGTGATCATGTGAAGACTGCTCAAAACCAAAATTGATAAGTGTAGTGAAAAACTCAGTATTCCATTGTCTAGAGGCTTGTTTTAAGCCATACAGACTTTTTCTGAAGTTTGCATACTTGATCAGGCCCAACTCCAGTGTAACCATCAGGTGGTTTAAGATAAACCTCCTTGTCTAAATAACCATGTAAAAATGCATTATTGACATCAACATGATGCAGTTCCCAACTTTTGATAGTGGCCAAGGCAATTAAGAATCTTACTGTCACAGGCTTGGCTACAGGGGAGAAGCTATCATCATAATCTTCCCCAAGGATCTGGTTATATCCCTTTGCCACTAATCTGGCTTTATATCTCTCAACAGATACATCTGCATTTAGTTTCACCTTGTAGACCCATTTGCTGCCAATGGCTCTTTTTCCAGCTGGCAATGAGGTAACTTCCCAGGGGTTATTCTGCTCCAGAGCCTTCAGCTCTTGCTGCATGGCATCAACCCATTCTGGGTATCTGTTTGCTTCCTTGAAGCTACTGGGTTCAGGTACAGTGAGATGGCAAGTATGAAAAGCAGCATGTGTTGGTGGGGCATGAAAGTATGTGAGTGGATCAGATAAGGACGAGGAGCTGGTAGAAACTTGGACATAATCTTTCAGATGAGCCGGTTGATGAATAGCTCTGCCACTTCTCCTAACAGGAGGTTGAGGAGTGAGTGGAACATCATTAGTTTGTGCAGGCTGATTCAAGGATTCTGGTGCAGATGGCAAGATATCTCCAGATGAAGTGTTATCAGAAACTGAATTGTGATTTGGTTCTGGTTCATCATGCTGGAAAAATGGGAATGGTAAAGTAGGTTCAGCAGTGGATGTTTTGCTATCAGCATTGGCAAAAGGATATACTGATTCAAGGAAAATAACATCTCTAGAAGTAATCACCTTCTGTTTTCCAATGTTGTATAACCTATATCCCTTCTGATGAGGAACATATCCTATTAATATACACTTTACTCCTCTTTCCTCAAATTTGATCTTGTGTGGCTCTGTGTCAGTAGCATAAGCCAAACATCCAAATGGCTTCATGTTTCCATAAGATGCCACTTTGGTAAACATGATTTCATAAGGGACCTGCCAGTTCAACACTCTGGTGGGCAATCTATTTATTATATGTGCAGCTGTGAGAATTAAATATGGCCATAAATAGTGTGGTGCTGAAGACTCCTTCATGAGAGCTCTAGCCATCTCAAGGAGATGCCTGTGTTTTCTCTCCACTACCCCATTTTGTTGTGGAGTGTAAACACAGGTTCTCTGGTGAATAATGCCTTTGCTGGAAAATAAATCTTGGCAATCCTTGCTCATGAACTCTGCTCTATTATCTATCCTTACAGCCTTCACTTCCATCTCCAATTGTCTGGTAATCATATTCACAAACTGTTGAAGAGATGACAGAGCTTGCTTCTTGCTTGCCATTAAGTTTACCCATGTCATTCTGCTAAAATCATCAACCACTGTAAAAAAAATAGGATGTCTAAGTGATACTAGGTTGAGAATATGGACCCCAGATGTCCACATGAAGTAATTCCAACACTCTTGAACTCTGACTAGAGCTGATTGGAAAACTGAGTCTAGTCTGTTTAGTTGTGTGGCATATTTCACAGCTTTTGTGCTTTTCAATGACTGGAGGAGCGCACATATGTTTGAGAAAGTATAGATACTGTAAGGTGCTTGGGGATGCATGACCAAGTCTCCTGTGCCAGTTGTGAAAAATTTTGATGTAGTGAGGAGCACTGATGGCATAGGTAGCAGATGCTTCTTTGGAGTGTCTTGGCTTAGCTACATAAAGTTTTCCAACTAAATGACCAGTGAGCAGTACATCTCCATTATGTCCTAGCTTTACAATGCATGAATCTTGATCAAAAGTAGCTTGAGCTCCACTGTTTAGAGTAAGCTGTGAAATAGATAGCAAGTTACAAGTAAAACTGGGCACTAGAAATACTTCCTTCAAAGTCAGTTTATCTGATAAAATCACATCCCCATAATGTGTAACTTGTTTTTCAGCTCCATCTGGCAAAGTGATCATGGCAGTTTGGTGAAGAGGTGTTAGATTTGTCATTAGAGTTTGATCATTGCACATGTGTCTACTTGCACCTATGTCAATGATCCAAGCATCATCATCAATCTTTTCAATCAAAGTAAAAGCAAAGTGAGAGCTTCCAATACAAGACTGGTCTTGTGATTTGCCTTTGGGACCTTCTGAACTTCCTCTAGAAATTGACTGAGAGGCAAGAATTTTTGCCACTTCTTTCTGTATAAGAGCAGAGATGTCACTAGGGCTTCCTGCAGATTGTGTGATGTTTTCACCTTGATTCTCACTTCCCGTACCATCACCTGCCGCATTTGCATAATTTCTCTGTTCTTTGGGTACATTGTACCAATCAGGGTAGCCCTTCAACTTAAAACAGTCTGGTATCACATGCCCATGGATACCCTAAGCACCTCTTCCTGAAAAAGCTCTTCCACTGTTTGTATATTTCACAGCCATGGCACTGTGATCAGTATTCTCAGTTGGTCCAACATGGACATTTCTCTGCTTCTCAATTCTCAATACCATTGAATATGCTTTATCTACACTTGGCAATGGGTCCATCATTAGGATTTGGCTTCTCACCTGATCATATGAGTCATTCAATCCCATGAGGAATTGAATCAGTTTTCCTAACATCTCAAACTCTTCCCATTGCTTTGCAGCATTACATGTGCAGATTGGTATAGGCTTCAAGAAGGAGATTTCATTCCAAAGCCTGTGCAAGTTGTTGTAGTAAACTGCCATTGATTGATTCCCTTGAGAGAGATTACAAATGTCTCTTTGTATTTGAAACAATTGAGGAGCATTACTGTCACCAAATCTACTTGCTAGAGTTTCCCACAAACTTTTAGCAGATTCAGCATACAAGAAGGTTTCAGAAATGTCTTTAGCAAGAGAGTTAATAAGCCATGCTCGCACCATGCCATCCACCCTTTCTCATTGTTCTTTTAACTTAGCATCAACATGTATTTCTATATTACCAGTTATGAAACCCAGTTTGTTCTTAGCTAGAAGAGCAATCTGAACAGATCTGCTCCATGGCAAATAATTATTCCCAGTTAATTTAGAAGAAACCAGGCTCATACCTGGATGATCGGATCCATGTAGATTGAGGGGATCATTTTCTGAAAAATTTGTGGAAGAAGCTGTTTCAGTAGCCATGAGAGTTGGAGTTGCTGCTCCAGATCCAAGTCTTGGCCACTCTGTTGCTGTATTTCTTAATGGATTCGTGCTTGAAGTCATAGTTTAGAACTATGGCTCTGGAACCATGAAGAATTCTTTAAGTAAGCATAAAAAGATGAATGCAAATACACTCATTATTTGTAAAATATAAGAGAAATCAGCAAGTCTTCATAACCATTTCATGAACTCAGTTTTATAGCTTGTGGTTGCGCAGTTGAAAACCAAAAACATATGCTTCAATCCCTAATACATACTATATATATGAGATAGAGTGTGTGCCCTAGAAGATATCAAAATAAGACAAGCCACATAAAGACTTGCCAAAAATAGCTAAACACAAGCTGCCAGCTTTTGCATGTGTCCATGCAGCTTAAGCTAAAAAGGTCTGCAAAGCTAATTATCTCAACATAACTTATCTTTAACAAATCAAGTTCATATCACAATTTCATATTATCTTTAACATAAAGAAAATAAATCATTGGTAGCAATAAAACTTACTCGACACTAGACACATAAGACACAATCTCACAAATAAATCATACTTAAAATTTTATAGAAGCTAATAGCATAAGAAACTAATAACCCATGTAATATTTCAATGATCAAACTTATAAATAAATATTTATTTTCATAACTCATGTGACCCCTAAACAAACTTGTAAAATTAATCTCCAAATTATGATAATATCCGCTAAAGTCTAAAATCCTTCGTAAAACATATAATTAATCAGATATTCTTATCTCATATTTTAGTTTCAACTTCATAGCAAATATTATAATTGATTTAGGGCTTTACAATATCACTCATTAAAATTAGCTAGTCAAATCAAACTAAAATAATAGTATTGTTTAATCAAATAAAAATAATCATCTCCTCTTAGTGGAATAAAATTACATAAAATATTGTCATATATATTGTCATATGCTTTCGGCTCCGCCTCATACTCCAGTGGCTCACTCCAAGTTAATCTGAAAGGCTCAATAATGAGATGGGGTGAGCTTTCTTCATCTCGTGGAGGATCACAATTCATAACAATTATATACAAAAAAATAAGCATAGCATATAAACAATTATAACTCGTAACTTAAATGGTATATTCAATAAATTGAATGTAAACTTGTAACTTGTGATCCATGTGTTCATAGAACTTGAATTTTTATACCTAATAAATTGAATATAAAGTTGAAACTTGAAATATAGAACTTATATCTATACAGTTCAATTAAGCACATAATTAAAATAAAAAGTAAACCCTCATCTGAACTGAGATAGAACTCGGTATGTAGATACAAGTTGTCCTATTGTTCGCAGCACTCGCTAGTCTGGTTCTTCTTCCTACTAAGGCATACATGACCCTATGTTGATCTTCAATTAATATATGAAATCTGAAAATTTTGAATTTTGGGTTTGGTAGATATATTAAGAAATTTTAAGAATAATTTTGCAAGAGATAGAAAACATTTGCAAGTATTGATTTGTTGCGCAACAGCGAATGAATACTTTTTATCTCATAAAGGGTAAGGAGTAAAACTTTGAAAATTTAATAATAGCAATAGCTAAAAATATCATATTCAAATTTTAGAAATTTTCAATAAGCATAGCTATGGACTTTGTATTTTTGAAATCGAAATTGTTGAAACAGAAAATTATGCACAACAGTAGAAAAATACTAATAACTCGAAAAATACTTGATGGATCTCTTTGAAAATTTTAACATAGTATAAATAAAAGACATCTAGATCCATAACATATTTAAAATAAGAATTATTGAAGAAGTATAAATATATTTCTCGAATCTTGCAAATTAGGAAACAGAATATTTCAAATCTTGCATTGAAGTAATTTAAGAATTATATAAAATAAAATATAAATTGAATGGACTTGAAATATGTACATAACATCATAGACATATTCATAAACATTATACTTAAATTTTGTAATTTTCGGACTATATAAATAGGGGAATGGAATTTTGAACAGAATACCTGTCTATCGGGAAAAGAAGAGATTGAAAATGAAATTGGCACAGTAAAAATCCTTAAATAATATGGACGATTTTTTTAAGAAATTATTTGGATTTTGATTTTGATTTGTAATATGAATTTCATATTTATAGATTATATTCCTAGGGTTTAGACTAGGAAAATATTTTCTTGTTCCATAAGTAAAAGTCATGGGCTAAATTGGGCGTGACTAACGCATTGGGCTCATGACTAAATTAAATATTCAAAATCCTAATAAAATCACACACACACACACACACACACACACACATATATATATATATATATATATATATATATATATATATATATATCTTTGGCCATAAATTAACATAATTGGCGCAATTTACGAAAAATAAATAATTCCCATTGGACAAAAAATAAATATTTAAGTATAATAATTAAATAATTTACGGGATGTTACAGTCAATAAGCGACACATGTACGTTGGGAGAATGCATATTGACATGACACGTTTTTTTTTTTTTTTTTTTTTTTTTTTTTTTTTTTGGTTCCCTCTTGCTTTGCTAGTAAAGGTGAATAAGATTTCATACCTTACTATAAACACTAAATAAGTTATTGTAAACCTTGTGATTTTTATGTCTCTCTCCAATTTTCTAACTTATTTTTTTCGTGGTTTACTAAAATTATATCACCTATTAAAAATATTACATTAAGAAATATATTTGTGTAGGTTTGTAAGATATGTGACTAAAATTAATATTCAAAGCATTGATATATTTGATTAGATATATCCATTCTATAGACCAATAGTATTACAAATTTACCAGCTTCAAATTTTCTTTTTTTTGTAAAAAAATAACCCAATATCACTATTGATGTATTTATAGTTGTTATTACATCTCTATACGTATCTTTCATTAATTTTCTATTCAAGCAACTTTTCCCGCAATCTGTTTCATTTTAAAAACATTAGATGTATAATAACGAAAATTTTCCTTGTCTGTAACTTAGAGCGGCTTCCAAAAAGAGTCATGTATCCTGCGTAATTTTAGTTCTATAAGTTTTAAAAAATGAATAATTTAAGGACGAATCGTGTTGGAGGTCACTAATTTTGTCGGGATTACTGACGTGGCCTAAAAATTTGTGGTTTCCGGCAAAGTTGCAGACGTAGCAATTGATTGTCCAGCTGCACATGCCACGTCATTAAAATTCAAAATAAAATAAAATAAATAATTTTAATTAATTAATTAATTATATTTACTTCCTCACTTTTTTTCTTTTTTCTTATCCAATACAACACCACCATCACGGGCAAGCGGCAGCGTCGGCCACCACTAGGTATAAAAATCGGCAATTTCTACCTATCTTTTTCTCCTTCTCCATTAATGATTTGCGTTCCCGTTTTTGCTATTTTAGGGATTTCAATTATATCTAGACCAATAAAAACCAATTTGAATTTCAAAATAAATTCAACTAGGTTTTGTGTTGATTTGATTATTGAACGATGTATGCACTCTTTGGAAAAAAACTGGACGACGACTTGATGCAATTGGGGAAACTCTTGTTCAGCTTCCATCCACTACAAGAAAAAAGGGCATTTGCCGCTAGTTTTTTGTAACTACAAAGTAGTTACTAAAAATAACCCCTTTTGTAACTATTAGTAGTTACATAAAACATTTCATACAATTTAAACCAATTTTGCTACAATATGACAAATTCTTTTGCAACTACTTGTAGTTACAAATACATTAGTAACTACAAAGTAGTTACAAAAAACAGTTACAAATACATTAGTAACTACAAAGTAGTTGCAAAAAAACTTTTTGCATCTTATTATAAGTGACTACCCTATAGTAACTACTTTTAGATATTTAGTTACTAAAAATATTTTTGTAACTACTCTCCATTTTTTGTAACTACATTTTGCAGTGGCAAAAAGTCTTGTTTCTAGTAGTGCTTTGCGATGAACTCCTACCTCTTTTCGATGCAAGTGTAAAGACCCGATATATTCATATACATATATATATATATAATAGTAATAATAATAAAATACATTTTTTGAGATTGGTAAGTATTAAAATTCTAGTAGGAAAATAAAACTTACAAGCCCAATAAACTGAAGTCCAATTTTATTAAATCTTATTTCAAAATCCCATATATATATAGATACCTTAGTTTCTACAATCCCTAAGAAAACGAGAAAAAAAGAAAAGAAAGAACAAGACTTCTTTCCGCCGCCGAACGCAAGTTCATCTTGGCCATTAATTTTTTATCATAAATTTGACATGTTACGTCCCATTCTTTATAATATACATATGGGTCCTTCTACAATACAACCATTGTATTGATACAATCTACAATAATAACAATTAGATTATGTTCTTTTAATCTTGGCCATTGAATAAGGTGACTTGCTACTTGCTAAACTTGTAACCAACACTTCCCTTTTCTTTTTTATTTTTATTCCTCTTACTTTGACTCTTATTCATTTACATTAAAAACTTTAGATTAATTAAAATTTTGATTAAAATAATTTTTATATATATATATTATTTATATATACACACACACACACACACATATGATAAAATACTAATTTAGAAAATAGAGTTATGACCTATGCCAAAATAAAAAAGCAATAAAATTTCCCCCTAAAAAAAGCTTCAAGGCTGACAACCTTTTTTCACTGATTTTTCACAATTAATAACTTTACAAACATATATTTAGCTAATTTCTAGTCCATTCTTAACACATAACATATCATATTAATTCTTCTTTAAAAATAATTAATTTAATACCAATATTCCACATCACATTTGGAATTTCTTAATTATAAATAGTTACTCATGGTGATATTGACACAAAAAATTTAACTTTTTATAACCTATAAATTATCCGTAAAATAATGAATATTTATTATCAATTATAATTATATATATAAAAATTATGCACCTAAAAGTTGAGAAATATATAACTGAATATAATTTATTTGAAAAAGTTAAACTAATTTGTGGTGTTAAATTAAAATATTGTAAAGAATAATTATATTTACATTTAATACATCTATTTATATCTATATACGAAAAATGGGAAAACCATCTATAATTCCACGAAATCGTTCAATGAATGTTTATATATTCTGAATAAAATATATATAAATCACGGGGGTAGTAATTATTAAAAAAAAGTTGAATATTTTTGATAGATTTGATAATTGATGGATAAGACAATTTATGGTGAACTTATGTTGTAGAGTATATAATCAATCACTTTTATTCTTAATAAAAAATATGAGCTTATGTGAATAAGGGGAAAAAATACAATGAAATTAATCAATATATTTTAGAAATTATTTTATATTAATATTTTTTTTGACGTGTTATGTGTTATGTAGATATGTGTTTGTTTGAATACTTGTAATTAATTGAATCATTTGTGCTTGTTCACATAGGTAATAAATATGACGCTGTCCCATCATAGGGTGAATTTAAGTTTTTAAAAATAATCAATCGATTTTCGTATGTAATTAATAAATTTTCATGTGAGAAATACTAGGATATATAAAGAAGTAAACAAAATCTAACAATTATTCTCTCCGTTCAAAAAAAAAAAAAAAAAGTCATTTTAGAGAATATCTTTTACCAAAAAAACAAAATTTCCATCTTCTTCCAATATTTCTCTTAAATAAATTCAAACAATTTTTTGTACAAATATCATAATATTATCATTATCTAATTTATTTATTATCTTTATTTGTAAATTGATCATATTTCATCTCCTATTCACTCTACTTAAAATGGAAATTAAGATAATAAAAATAGATTATGTGGTAGTATTTTTGTCAATCCTAAATTCTTAAGTTTCACATAAAAGTCTAAAATAACTTGTTTTACAAATGAGAGGAGTATTAACATGAAAATAATATTTGCATTTGATTTTGGATTCATAAAAAAATAAAAAATAAAAAATAAAAAAATTTGAACTCCATACTCTACTCAGGCTTGTTCTGAAATAAAGAAAAGAAAAAAAAAAAGAAAAAAAAAACAAGAAAAAAAGTTAAGAAAAAACATTGGGTCTTCATTTGGTTGAAGGTGTGTGTGAGTAACTTCTTTTAATAGAAAATGGTTAATTACCGAATGTAGTCTATACTTTCGATGATTTTTCACTTTGCAACCTAAAGTAATTATTTTTTTTCCGATCATAACCTGTATAATGCGGGATTTTACTTTTGCAACCTCCGGCTATATATTCCGGCATGTATAGGCCTGTTCAGCACATGCCAAAAAGACCAAATAGGAATACGACACGTTGCCATCTTATTTAAAAAAATTAAAGTAATTTATTAAATTATATAAAGCAAATTTAAATTCTAAATAATTTTATATAAAATATAAGAAATATTAAAAATTCGAAAATAAATATAAAATTCAGAAAATAAAAAAAAAATCTAAAATTATTTTGAAAATTTTAAAATTCATTTAAAAATCCAAAAATTAAAATAAATCCGAAAATTATTTTAAAAATTCAAAAAACCTTCAGAAAATAAATATAAATTCATAAAATTAAAATTTTATTTCTGAAAATTATTTAAAATTTTCAGAAAATTAAAAAACTCTTTTGAAAATTCTAATATTCATTTAAAATTACAAAAAAAACTAAAAATATTTAAAATTATTTTAAAAAATTCTAGATTTCATTTAAAATTCAGAAAATTAAAAATTTTATTTCATAAAACTATTTTTGAAGCGAAATAAATTTCCAAAAAAAATAATTATAAAATAAAAATATATTTTCTAAAAAAATTAATAAGATCTCCGACCTCCAAACTCATCATGATTCTTCCCCCTTTTCAACCAAATTTCTCAATTTTCTCACACAAAAAGTCCATAAATTCAACAAATTTCTTCTGAAAATAAAAGTGCACAAATTCGACAAACTGCTGAACAATCTGTGGATGAAACATTAGTTGGCCCAAACCAGACTCCGACCATAGAAAACTCCACAAATACAACTCTCTCTCTACTAGATCCGCCATTGTGCCGCTGTCAAACCTAGTCCCTCCACCGCACTACGACACTGCCCTCCTCCAAATCTTTCGAAAAATCAGCTGCAACACTCACTGTGATAAGTAGTATTTTTTGAGTTTAATGTTAATTTTTTTAGAAATATATTTCGCTTCAAAAATAATTTTGTGAAATAAACTTTTTAATTTTTTGAACTTTAAATGAGATTTAAAATTTTTAAATAACTTTCAGAAATTATTTTTTTAGTTTTTTTAATTTTAAATGAATATTAGAATTTTCAGAACATATTTTTTAATTTTTTAAAGTTTTTAAATAATTTTCATAAATAAATTTAATTTTTTTGAATTTATATTTATTTTCTAAAGTTTTTTTAAATTTTTAAAATAATTTTCTGATTTTTTTTAAAATTTTTTGAATTTGAAATGTATTTAAAAGTTTTCAAAATAACTTTTAGAAATAACTTTTTTAATTTTCTGAATTTATATTTATTTTCTGATTTTCTTTTTGAATTTTTAAAATAATTTTTGGATTTTTTTAATTTTCGAATTTTTAAATGAATTTTAAAATTTTAAAATAATTTTAGAATTTTTTTTTTTTTCTGAATTTTATATTTATTTTCTGATTTTTTTAAAATTTCTTATTGATAGGTATGACCCAATCTCCCGGGTCGGACTAGCCCTCAAGTCGGGTCAATCGGGCCCAAAAACGCAAGCCCAACGCAACCAAGCCCATTCGCGGCATCTTTGGAAGTTGGGAAAAGATCCCCATGATCTTTTCCAACAGCCATGCAGATTTGACTGGCGGATTTATAAGGATTTAGTTAGGGTTTCAATGGGAGGGTATAAATAAGAGAATTGTGGTTTAGTTTAGGGTTCCGATTTTCAATTCTAGAAATATAGTTTGCAAAATTATACTCCGGTATTCAAAGAAGAATAGTGAAATCACCCCGGAAGGTTATTGCCTTCTCCCGTGGACGTAGATCTCCGGATCGAACCACGTAAATCTTTGTGTCATCTAAGTTCTTGTATGTTTTGATTGTTTTGGGTTATTATCGCGACCGTAATCCGTTTGATATCCGATTTCCGGCATTATCACATATATTTTATATAAAATTATTTAGAATTTAAATCTTTTTTTATACTCCCTTCTTTTCATATTAATTGACGTTTTAGAATGAAAGGGAAGTTCCATATTAATTGACGTTTTAGAATGAAAGGGAAGAATTAAGAATGAAATTTTTTTACAGATCTTTCTCATATGAATCCTAAAATTTAGCCTGGAATAAGGAGGGAGAGGGAAGAAGGCGCTATAATTGGCGGAATATTTTAGGAGATAAAGATTTGACCAAATAAAAATATCTCTCATAGATTGAAAAGTAGAGATTTTTTAGGATTGAGTCCAGGGAGAAAACAGGTAGAATTGGTGAAAAATATGTAAAACGTCAATTAATATGAAACGGAGGGAGTATTATTTAATAATTTTTTTTAATTAAGTTGGCCACGTGTCGCATTTTTATTGGGCATTCTTGGCATGTGATGAGCATATGACCTATATATTCTGGAATATATAGCCAGAGGTTGCAAAAGTAAAGTTCTGCATTATACAGGTTGTGATCGGAGAAAATAATTACTTTAAGTTGCAAAGTGGAAAATCGTCGAAAGTACAGACTGCATTTTGTAAATTAACACAATAGAAAATAATGGGAGTGGTAGAATAGAGGAATTAATTAAGTGTGGGACCTACCTTACTAAATTAAGAAAATAAATATTACCTATTACAACCTGCAATAACAAGTTAAAATAATGATTGTATCAATAAAAGGGTTGTACTATAGCATTTTTCTATAAATATTGTATTAGTTATATAAATATATGTATAGTGTGTATATATATAGGTTATCGGTGTGTATGTGTAAATAAATAAGTATATACTAGTCATGATGATTGGAATGTGGTGTGGCACATGGTAAATGATCTATCTAATTAATTGTGGAAGTGATCAAGTATGTATATACATGTGTCGGTATATATATACGTGTTAGAGAAGGTAAAACTGGTCCGGCCCGATGGACCGGCCCGTTTAGCCCGAAATATAAAGCGGGCTGGGCCTGAATATTAGAGGCCCGAAAAAATTCGGGCTTTTATGGTCCGGCCCGAACGGGCTTTTCTTTTGGCGGGCCAAGCCCGGCCCGGCCCGTAGGCCCGCGGGCCGGCCCGATGGAATTGAATTTTTTTCCCCTCACTAATCGAATAAGAAAAATTTTGGAATTAAGTAATATCTTGTGCACTATTTGAAACATGTTTTTCTTTTTTCTCTTTCTAGTAGAGCATAAATGTATCTATTTACCGAGAAATTAAAATATTTGACTAATTTAATACTCTATTTCTTCAGTTTAATTAGCAGAAGATGGAAAATGAATTGGATCCAAGCATGCTCATTAATTATTATGTGTCGAAAAATGAAAAATTGATTAACATGTAGTATAGTACGTACACAAAGATTAAATAACTTGTGACATATAGTATATAACTATATATCATCATTCATTCCTTCTTTATTATTATTATTATTATTATTATTATTATTATTATTATTATTATTATTATTATTATTATTATTATTATTATTATTATTATTATTATTATTATTATTATTATTATTATTATTATTATTATTGTTGTTGTTGTTCTTGTTGTTGTTGTTATATCTGGGGTTTAAGACATGCCTATAGATTAATAGATATCATTCCACATTGCAACGAATATTAATATATTATCTTCCGATCAAGTTTTTTCTTAGGAGAATTAAACTGAAGTTCGCCTCAATATATAATTTTACTTCATGGTTAAAGTAATAAAAAAAAAAAAAAAATCATTGGTGGACTTTTTTGGCCCGATGGCCCGAAGGCCCGAGGTCCTCCGGGCCGGGCCTAGCATTTCTAGGCCCGAAATAAATTGGGCCCGGCCCGACCCGGCCCGAACTTTTCCTTGGCCCGACTGGGCCCGGCCCGAGCCCGCCGGGCCGCCCGAATTGCCACCTCTAATACGTGTGTATCAGTGTATGTATCCTATATGTGTATATGTTATATGGAAATGGTGGTGTGATTTAATTAATGAGTCCTTCTATACACTTGGTGTATTAATACACTTAGTCATGATAATTCTTGGATCTTCTTAATGTAATCTTAGCCATTAAATTGCTTAACTAGTTACCTCTTCAATAGGTATCAAGATTCTAATGACTTAGACAAATAATGTTTTATTATTAGTAGTAGTAGTATTTCATATTTTACTTCTTAATTTTATATTCAATTAAATAATCATAGGATTATAATAAACTATTTTCATTCATTTAATATTTTTAAGATATTAATTATTTTGAAAGTTAAAAATATTTACTACACAGTTAATATTTACTTGAAAAGTATTTATTTTTTAATTTTGATTAATTTAAATAAGTAGGGTATTAATTACTTTGAGAAGTATAAATATTTATTATGTACTTTATATTTACTGAAAAATATTTTTAATTTTGTAATTTTAGTTAATTTGAATAAGATCTAGTTTACGGATTGAATAATTTTATACATATATTTCTTTTTTTTTAAAAAGGTACATTTTAATTTACAATATCTTATATTTTACTTTATCATTATGGAGTTATTAAATACTTGTTAACTTTAAAATATAAATTTCAGATTCATATAACAATTTTTTAAGTTCTTATGTGAAAATTTTAAAATTTATTTTCTAATATTTTCTTATGGTAAGATAATCTAAATTATTTCCACAGTTTATTTTCTAGATATACCTTCTGATCTTAACAAAAGTTATCAATCTTGTTCCAAATTTATCGTTAGAATTATTTCTCTTCGTAGCATCTTGGTCTGCTATTTCAGAATATTTTAGAATAAATTTATATATTTTACCTTATAATATTTCAAATTAGGGTCAATTACATAAATCAGCTTGTACTATACTCAATTTTGTTACTTTGGAACCTATACTTTTATTTTTACCCATTACAACTTGTACTCCACTTCTTTTACAAAATTACAACCTCCAATGACAATTTCCGGCAAGAAAATAAAAAAATAAATTATAAATTATAAAGTTATTTTCTTAAAATCTAAAATTAAGTCTAACCTCTGAATTAATTTATAATATCTTGAAATTAACTTAAAACTCTTGGAACTATTTTTACAAAATTTAATTTTATTTAAAAAGTTTAAAATAATTTATAAAAAATATATAAATAAATTAAAATCAGAAAAAAAAAATTAAAAAGATGGTTAATTCTCTTACATAAAATCTACATCTGTTAATATTGACATGTTACCAATAGCATATTAACATATATCCACAATAAATGTACAATACTATTCCATAACTTATTGTCATGTTTAAATTTTTTTTGTATCACAATTGAATTAATTAAACATAGATTTCCGGAAGTTTCTATTAGAAATAACTAATTTGTATTGTTTATAAATAAATTGTTTGGCTATAATAAGTAATAGAGTAAATAGGATTTGACCTATAGACTTTCGGAAACTTTTTTCTTTTTCCCTTTTTGTTATTTACTTCAGCCGGGCTGACCTGGCAAAATTAATGTGGTCCGATAAATTTAGGAGTTCAACTTCGTTACTATTGTGGTACCCATAACACTGTGAGAGAAGAATATATATATATATATATATATATATATATATATATATATATATATGAGGAACCAACTAAATTATATAATTTTATTTTTGTCTGGTATCTGGTATCTATATCACTGTGGTACCATAGTTATTAATTACTCTCTCCGTCCCGGCTTAACTTTCCTACTTTGCTCGGGCACGGAGGTTAAGAAAATAGATTTTGTGGAATTTTTTTACTTTTCTAAAGGTGAAGATTGATGGTGGAGATTGTGAGAGAAATTTGACATTTATGGGCTGAAAAATTAAGTTGGGACAAACCAAAAAGGAAAGTAGGAAAGTTAGAGCGGGACGGAGGTAGTATTATTTATGAAATATTTTTTTCATGGTTGGGATTGTAAGAAAATATCAATATTAATTCATTATTAGATCTATAAAGAAATTAGGTAAATGTGTTATAGGTCCTACACAATTGATTAAAAACAATTAAAAAATTACTTGTTGCTAACATGCTATAGTAGGTAAAAGACATAGGTGTATTAATACACTAGGTGTATTATAGAACTACCCTTAATTAATAGTTGGGGTTGTAACTTTTCAAAAGTCAGTTTTTTCAAAAGAAAAGAAAGGATTACTGCATAGGTGTCTGATAGGTTGATTACACATAATAGACTCTTTGCGATTGTTTATACTTTTGAGAAAGTGATTAAAATTATACAGTGTAGCAATTAGTGGTTGATAATTAAATATTTTTTACCAAGATTTAAAAAGTGTAGTGTTTGATAACCAAGTGCTTTTTACTACTTACCTACTTAAAAAAGTTTGACAAATTTACAAAATTGTCAATAAGCTACTAAAAGCAATTCATTTATTGCTTATAGCTTATAGCTTCTAAGTGCTTAATTATAAAAGAAACAATTACTACCAAACACTTCATTTATCTTAAATTTAGTCAAAACTCTTTAGTATAATATTATTGTAAAAAAATTGTGGCGTTACAACAAGCCCCAATCCCTCCCCTCCCCAAAAATGTCTAATTTGAGAATAGAGAATTAGTGGTAGTGGCCGGTATTGCCGCCTGTCGGCAGTGGTGGTGGGTGGTATTACTACCTGTGGTGGTGTTGTGTTGGGAAATAAAATAGAAAAATTAAAAAGAAAAAGAAGAAAAAAAAAAAGAGAGAGAGAATGTAAAAATAATTAATTAATTAAAATTACACTTAACTTTTTATTTTGAATTTTATAACATGACATGTCCAGCTAGTAACCAATTGTCACGTCTGTAGTGTCCTAGGAAACTCATCAATTATTGTGGCCACATCCGCACCACATTAGCAACTCGGACCTCCGGTTGTATTTGTCCTTAAATTGGACATTTTATTAAAATTACAAGATTAAAATCAAAATTATGAAAAATACATGACTTTTCTTGGACATATCCTAAGTTTCAAAACTAAAAGAATAAAGAAATTTTTTCCCATATGATAACTAACTTATTTTAGGTCAATAAAACTTGCACATCAATTGTTATTGTCTCCGTTATTTTGTTTCCTTCTATATTTTTATTTATGTTCACTACTCAATCTCAATATGTTTTACATCTCTCTTTTTCTTATTAAATATTACTAGTTGTCTATCCGTGCGATGCACGGATTAGTATATCTTTTAAATATAACTCAAGTATAATAAAAGAATTCAAATGACATATGATAATAAGCATAATATAATTGTGTAGTAAAAGATATACAAATTGAAAAAGAAGTTATTACAGAAAAAAATATAAATGTGTAGAAATATAATATACATATTATTATTTATTTTTTATTAAATAAAACTCCCAATACAGTATTAATGACTATTATTAGTACATATGATGGAGCCTAGTACGTTTGTAAAAATTGATACCTAACGCTCAAAAATGGGTCACCTCAAATCATCGAAGGGCCGAGATTTTAAAACTTGTAATAGTAATTTTTTTTGGACCTGAATTGATAATAATTTATTTTTCGGACCCCTGTTCGATAAATTCCTATAACAAATGTAAATGTCATTGTAGTGTAAAGTAGAAACAAAATACTTAATAACTTATAAATTACTTTATAAACAAAAATATTGAGAAATTTATTTTTGTCTCTTTTTACTTTCCTACGTATATATGTGTTTGATTAAAACTGAGGAGTGCTGAGTTACTATTTAATGAGGTAGTATATCACATTTGCAAAATTGCATCCCTTGCAATTTTACAAACTAAAGAGTTTAAGGTATCTTTTTTTTTATCTCTTTGCTTTTCTACATACATTACTTAGTTCACATTTGTAAAATTAGCGTCCTTCGCACTTTTACAAACTAAAAGATTTTAAGTTATATATACTTTCGTATCTTTTTACCTTTTTGGTTACATTACATGGGCTATGTTTATTTACGATGGAGGAGACTGAAATACCATAGGTTGAAGGAAATAAAGTGAAAATTAAAATTAGATTGAATAATTATTTGTTTTTATTGATTAGAGATTGGATTGAAGTTTATTTTTAATGTAAAAGATGATAAAAAATATTATGTAATATGTATAAATATATTGTCAGCAACTTCAAAGAAGACACTGATCAGTAGGCCCAATCCTCAATGAATTGAGCTTAGTGATAGGGCGTGTTTACTTCCCCTTATTAGCCCTTATTAGCCTGGATTTGACAAAATAATCTGGCACATTTTCATGTTTACTATCTTGTACACAATTGATACTCTTATCCTTAGGCCCGTTACAATTTCAAATTTTGGGCACTGTAGCAAGGATTCTAATCACCTCGAAAGAGGTGTGACAAAGTTGTCAGCCTTGTTGGATTAACTGTATATTTATTTCTTTGATCTCAAAATCATTATAGACGGCTAATACACTTCAATTGGAAACCCACTGACCATTCTCTTCCGAGTTCCCGTTCTTAATTTTTGTCACAAATTTGAAGAATGATGCTTAGAAATTGCTGGTGGTGGAGATTTAGCACCACACATGAGTAGAAAGAATTTTGCCCAATTCCTAGAAATGAATAGGAAAAAAAGGTAGAAGGTTTAACTAAAAACAAATCAGATTTAGGGAAACCCGGAAAGCATAAATTATTGTTGTGAGCCATTCCAGGGTTGAAAGCAAAGGGTTTATGAGAAAATAGCAGAGATGAAAAATACTGCCGGAGACTTTACTTGATGGAAGAGAGAGAAATAGTGCAGGCGTGGATATGATGTAATCATTCCAGGTATGTGATGGACAGATTTATTTTAACCTTCCTACGGCCCAATTGATATCTCACTCAAAGCCCACCGCGATATCCCTATCTTTATAGTAAACACGCCCTTAATGTTTCACATTTGCATCCCTTACATTTTTACAAACTAACAGATTTTGAAGTATCATTTGTATCTTTTTACTTTCTACATACAATACTTAATTTTTCACATTTGCATCGTTTAGGGACTGGCATAACTTCATATTTGAAATTTGAACTACAGTCTTAACTCCATCAATATTTTCAAATGGAAATATGATAAATAAATGCTTATTCCTACTAAAAATAGGCATAAATAGAAATAAAAATGACATAATTTACATTTATACAACAATATAAAGTACAAATCTTCAACAACTAATATGTTGATCCCAAATCCCAAATCCCAAATATAATAAAAGTAGAGTAATAAAATAAGGTTAGAAAAATATACTATGTCTATTTGTAGGCATGCCTTCTTCCCTTTCGATCATTATTACTTAGATCATCGCATTCTCTCTCTTTTTATGAATTAAGTGTTTATGTTTCACCTTAGTTACATTGCTTCAACTCTTGCTTCAAGAAAAGATCAGAATGTATTCATGTTCATTAAAAATCAAGCTCCCCACACCTAATAATGCATATAGAAAGTGAGAGCAGTAATAACTTTGTATTTGTATATCATCCTTCTAGCAAAAACCAAATAAAAAAACTATTCAAATATAGGGAACCTTTGCCCCTTATGCACCCTAATTCAAATTCAAAATACTTGAAACAGCTAAAAGTCGAGGCACAAATTATATCTTTATCTTTCTGTTTAGCACATTTTCTCTTACTCTAATAAAATAAACTATTCTTTTAAATTGAACAAATAGGTCGTTCGAAAGAAAATAATTTAACGATGTTAACCATTCAAATTTGGATGTGGCCCACCTTATTTCTATTCTTCCATTCTCTCTCGCCAGTCATGAGTGCATTAAATTGTTATTCCTGAAGAATTTTTGTTCCTCAAGGAGAGAAAGCAGGCTAATCTCATCAGCGTCATAAAGGGCGAAGCTCTGCCATTCAGCTTTCATTTGAAATTGTTGTTCCTGAAGAGGAAACAACTTTTTGATGCCCTAAACAACTTCATATACAAAATAGAAAATCATTTTGGGTCACTGATATAAAATTTGACTTTATGGGCAATTTGTCATTATAACCGAAAATCCAGTTGCTTACCACAACTCTATATATACAAAATCATTTAAATTTGTCAAATGAAACCATCATACGTGATTTTTTTTTTTTTCATTTAGTTTAAATTTTCCAATTAGTATCGATTCAAGATCCCCTTTATTGCATAAAATAAGACAATGATCTTTTTCCATGAGATAAACATTTATAATTAAAAGAGAAATTAAAACTTACAACCACCATCCATATAACTATTATCACATGCACTGCCACAATGATCACATTAGACAAACAAAAATTCCCTGAAACATCTCTTGCAGACTGATTACCATCATGATGATGATTGTTTCGAGTCACCAAGCCAGGAGAGGAAAATTCATTTGCTCGTTACTCTTTTAGATGGAATTTTCAGTGTACAACTTGCAATACTTTTCACTTAGTTCCTCTGCATTTCCTCTTTCTTCATTGCGTATTCTCAATTTATCAGAGTCAGATTAAAGGTTTCTCAAGGGCAAACATAATATCAAATGTAATTCAAAGTATTTCCTATAAATTTGATCTTTTATTTTATAAAATAGCAATATTACTGGTGATAATTATATGAATCAATGTGTTGGTTTGAACAATTTTTATGAACACCAACATAAATCAATACAATCAACCTTCAAATTATCTTGAGGCAGAAACCGTCGCGAAAATACAGTTAATAATCCCCCTCATTTCCCAAATAAGATAAATCAATACATGATATATATATATATGTATATATATATATATGTGTGTGTGTGTGTGAATTATATGTATTTACAGTAGGATAATACAGGGAAGGGGGCGCAGGCTGGAAGGTACCTTTAATCATGAAGCCGATGAGATTGGGCGGCGCACGGTGGCGTGTAATCCGCTGTTACCGGTGCACTCGATCCGTCATTTTTGGATTTCTCACAGTGGCTTGTACAGTCGACGTTAGGGCTTCCGGCGACGGTGACCTCATAGTTGTCATACTAATGATCGTCGATCACTTTAAGGCTGTAATGGCCGTCGGCGCCGGTTGTCCCCTCGACGGAGTATATCACCGCCTTTGTGTCTATATTTCTGCCCTCCAATCGCATTGTCTTTGATTTCATTTGCAATAATAAAAAAAATAAAAAATAAAAATCTGAAAAATTAGAGAGGAAGAAAATTTAAAGCTTACCTTCCTGGTTGCCGAAAATTTGCAGTGAAAACCAAGTGAAGGGGCCTGATGATTCATTGACGGCCTCCACGGAGAACTGTTGCTATCCTCCACGTACTTCCACCAGAAGTCACCATCACCGCCCTATCCCCCTCACTCATATAAACAGGGAACGGAGAAGGAGATGACAGAGAGGATACAAACAGAGAACGAAGAAGGAGATGACGAAGAAGAAGAGGGTCTTCGCCCTAATTAATTAACACTGTCGCCATCTTTTTCTTATTTTGCCCTACTCACCCTCACCCTTACAACCAAGAACAAATAAGGAGATGGCAGAGAAGAAGATAGGCTTTGGCCCTTATATATCCACAACATCGCCGCCGAGATAGGCTTTGACCCTTATGGATCCACACCATTGTCGCCGATTTGGTCATGAAATGAGAATTAGTGTTGTGTCTCTCCAACTCAAAGAGAGAGAAGCTGAGGAACGACCAGTTAGAAGCCGGAAATGAAGGAAGAGAAAAACTGAACACATTTCAGAGCGACACGTTCTTTTAAGAAGACGCGTATTTTACTGATTAATTAATTAACAATTATAATTTAAAGAAAAATTACGCTAAATTTTCTCACCACGCCACGTGTTTTTAGTTTTCTGCGCACCCTCTTTAGTCATGGGTAAGTATGTGATGCATTCAACGCTTTCTAGGAGATAGCGCCACGTGGAATTTCCGAAAAAGAGGGGCTGTGGTGCGTTGTATTACTGCCAGGTGTCCTGAAGATTTTTGTTTAATAGTAAGTAGGGATGATTTTGCCCTATTGAAAATTTGAAAGCTATATAGTTAATTAGTTATGCACTTTCTCCACGTATTATTTTACAATATTTTGCCTTACAAATAAAAATTTCATGCTTTAGTCTTAATTATAATTATCATAAGATCGATCTTGTAATATTATGTCTCTCTCTAAAACTTTTACTTAGCATATATTTTTCTTTAGCATATTCAATTACATTATCTATTAAAATGTTATATTTGATGATATTTGTTAAAGATTTGTAAGGTATGATTAAAAATTATCACATTAAGGTATAGAGATATAGAATTAGAACCAAATCCTTGTGTCTAGACCAGGTCTTTGTGTATATCAATTCAAGGTCATAAAATCCTACTTAGTATAAAAGTACATCCGTTTATAAATAGAAATGTTAAAATTTTCCCGCTCAAATGATCATCTAAAAATAGATTATGAATTAAATTAGAGTAAAATACGTATTTAAGTTAAATTTTGACTTGTATGTTGATAGTCATAAATAACTCCTAGATTTCCGCAATAGATATAAATTAGCATCAATCTCAATTATCAAAGATATAATGAACATGTTCCTTATATAAATGAGGACGCTATTATTGATAGCATAAAAACTTTTTATATTAAAAAAAATTATGATCGAAAAATGTAAATTTTAGTTGGTTAATTTTTTGGGTTGGATTTGAGATAATGATTTTACTTTACATTTGTTAGATTAATATAATTTTTTTGAATATCATAAATTTAATTAATATAAATTTATTAAAAATTAATATGTATATATATATATTAAAAGTTATTAATTTTCATTGACATGTCAAATCTAAATGTATAATTAATTGGAGATATCAATATTTAGCGAAATCACACATTTCATTTTTCTATATGTTGTCATATATTGGAACTTTTTTCTTTTTCTGTTTTGGGAATTTGCTCGAAAAATAATGGCGTGTGTTTAACACTCCCCTCATGTAGTAGATGGATTCTTGGCGACCTTTACTAGATGATAAAAATGTCGTAGCTATTAATTATTATTTGCTACTAGAAATTTTTCTTTTCCAATTTCTTAATACATTTATTATTTTTCTTCATAGTTTGCTTATAATTTTTCATATTAATCATCTTTTTCTTGATTTTTTTGACACTCAGTTGAATATAATTAAAAGATAAATCACATTAGAAAAATGCAATTTACATTGTTATTACTTGAGTTAGACTTTAGTATTTATTGTGTACAGAACTGTACATTTTATATTGTGACTGACTGCAAATAAAATTAATAATCAAATACATATACTTTATTTTTTTATGTACGTTTCTTTAAAATTTACGATATCAAATATTTTTAAGTTAATTGTGATATATTTTTATATAAACAATAATGTGAGATTAATCAAGAAAAATATATATTATGGACAAAATAAAAGAGATTGGGGTGTGTAACACAATTACCCATAGGTGGCGAAGTAGCTCACGACAGTTGTTCCGAAGACGATTGAAACTGACAGTGTAAATTGTTTATTTATTTATATAGAAAAACTTTTCCAATTTCTTAAAAACATAATATTTTTTTTCTTATTCCATTTCAAAATTTCTAAGATTAGTCTTCTTTTCACGATTTTTTATTTGACACCATATTGCATATATTAAAATTTGGGACTTTTTTAATATGTGGTTATTTGTATGTTAGATAATTTGTATTGTGTTTAGTAAATAAAATTGATAAGACCTTGATAATCAAATATGTATCAAATGGTGCTTAATTTTGGCATAATTTTTTTTTTTTTTTTATCAGCTTAACAATACATGTTTTGATGTTTACTATTCAAGAAAAAATATATTCAGGGGAAAATAAGGTTGCTAGTTCACTTTACTTTCTGGTATCTAATTTTTTTTGGGTTGTTTGAAATATTATGTTGAAAATAAATTAGAAAAAATATCACGAATTCAGTTTACATTAATATAGGCTGAAAATGATAGTGAAATTAGTCAAGTGATTTGTTAATTAATTTTTTCTTTTTTCTTTTTTGTTTCCACCAAATAACTATTTCGAGGCAAAATGCATCTTTTAATCCTTCCATTATCCACGAATATTTCTTAAGATCTCCCACTTATCCAAAAAATTACATAAGGTCCCACAATTCTAAAAGATATTTGTACACCATGTAAATCGGCAGGTTGCAAAGTGACAGTTTCGTGTAGTTCAGAAACTGAAGTATCATTGAAAAATATTTTTTGTACCACATGATGGGCACGTGATATACATTTAAAAACGGATTGTAAATGACAATTTCATGTTGTTCAGGCGCTGAAGTGATAATAAAAAAACTTATGAACTAATTTGATAATTCGGCCATAGTTTAGGGTGGAATTTTTCTAACCCTTAATTTAAATTGTATTTGAATACTATGATTTGATACTATTTACTCTGTTAATTTAATGGAACAATCTCATAATTATAATTCTCAATAAGTATCGTTGTTTATTAGAATGTCTTAGACTAGATTCTTATTAGATCGACATTCTATATTGTTTACGAATTACGATATTTCTTTAAAATACAATATTTTAAGCCTAGACATTGTATAATTATCTATTGATCTATATGTATTATTGTCGATTATTTCAAACATATACTTTTAAATATAATTAAATTTTATTTTACTAGACAAATTCATCATTTTAATAATTATCCTTATTTTCACGAATTTCTACAATATATTACTATGAAATTAAAAATTTTAAAAAAATATATAAAGAATAAATTAAAATAACAAACACAATTTTACATTTTGCATGAATTATACGGATACTATTCACAAAATATTCGTATATGCTGGGTATTAATCGGTACTAATCATATCAAATATGCGGACAAATAAATAAGAAATTAGAAAATTAGAGAATCTTGTCACTGTAATTTTATCATCACAAAATAATTCTACGTTCATATATATATATATTTTAAGATTATTGCATCGAGTATTTATTTTAGTTTAAAAATGTTAAATTATTTATTTTGCGTGGCTCTCTAATATTGTGTTTATTTTAAAATATTACATGATGTACTACTATGTGTTTTAAAATAGTAAATACTGATATATTATTTCTTAATGTTTGGAAAAAATAATTAATACTGATGCTATTTAGGAATAATTATTATTTTGTTGGTGATATGCTTTTATTAACGAATATTTCATTTTATATTAATATTATTTTTTATTTTTGAAAAGTATATTTATAATAAGAAATATTTTCAAAATATTTAAATATATTGAATTTTTTTCTTATAATATATTGTTTATATTATTACATCTTATTATTAGTATTTAAATTGTTTATATTGTTTGCTTTTACAGAGAAAATTACACTTTTAGTCCCACAGGACACAAGACAGTTGCATTTTGGTCTCAAAGTGTTCACTTTTGATCCCACAAATTCACAACCGAGCACTTTTAGTCCCATGAGAAATTTCACAAGCATTTGTAGTCTCAAGTTTTTGCATTTTCAGTCCTACAACGTTTATCATTAACATTTTTTATCACATGCATAGCACATGTCCATTAAATGACATAATAAATACGAAGAAATTGCAATTTTTAGTCCCACAGACATCGGGCAGTTGCATTTTGGTCCCAAAGTTTCACTTTTTATCCCACAAATTCAAAACCGAACACTTTTTATCCCATAGGAAATTTCACAAGCATTTCTAGTCCCAAGTTTTCTCATTTTTACTCTCATCTTGTCTTTTTTCACTACAACAAAAAAATGTTTAAGAGTACGGTAAAAAACCATAGTTAAAGGCATTCAGCGACCGTGGTAGTAGATACCGTAGTTGTAGACCCTCTAACAATAACTATGGTTCATAACCGTAGTGGTTAATTTTAAAGACTACGGTTGGGAACCGTGGTCGTTCTAGTAGCTTATACAAATATGCTATATAAGACCATGGTTGGAAACTTTCTTTGACTACTGTTCAAACCATAGTAATGTATACTAACGACTACGATTGACAACCATAGTGGTATATTTAATATTTACCACCACTGTATGTATGACCACGGTTAGGAACTTCCTTTGACTACAGTCTGAACTGTAGTAATATACATTAACGACTACGGTGAAAACCGTAGTCATAGATTGAAATGACTATGGTTGTTGGTTCTAATTGACTACGTACTGTTTGAAATGTAGTAAAAATTAATTTACGATAAAAAGTTACCATTAACTAAATCAACAAATACCTTTATCAAATATCATAACTATTGGCATTAAAATAAAACGATACTGAACAATCCAAGTTCCAACAAGCACACCCATACAACCGAGTATGCAAAACATAAACAACCAGAATGTTAAGAGAGTTCCAGTGTCAAATCCGTAGACTACAAAACAAATACTAGAGCAATATGATATAGATCCTCACTTGATTGTTGTCTGTCACTTTATAAATTTACCTACAATAAAAATTAGCAAGGATCGAGAAACAACCGTTTGGGCAAAAAATGTGAAGTTCCTGATAGTAGTAAAATACAAAATACCAACAAGGACACTCGAAAATTGTACTCGTATTGCTTCATAGTTGGATATAACTTCAAATAACTAGCAAAAAATCCTAAAAATTAGAAAGGCATAAAACAGTATGTAACTCGTAGCACTTCAAATGTTTATAGGCAATAAGAAAACAAAATCACTTAAATCGACAATTAAAGGAAATAAAAAACTGGACATATGATAGAAATGCTGACAACAATCACAATTTCTTACGACGGTCCAACCATGGAAAATTCTTCCATCCTAAGAGGTAGTGCACCAGCAGATAATGTGTCCCTATAGAAATAAATCAAATTAAATAACACTTTCAAAGCAAAAAAAAAAAAAAAAAGGACCAACTGCTAAGCATTATCATGTTGATTAATGTAATCTACAATTGTGAACAAGGTTCTAGAGATAGATGGTTTGAATAATGAAGCAATGGCAAGAAAATAAGATGTATAAAATAAGCACAAGGAAATCGATGTGCTAACCGCCGAAGGTACAGAGAAAGCTCATGCATGATAGTTGCCTCCATTCTCAACGAAAGATTTCCACTTCTCAGCTTTCACGTTGGTAAGGGAAATGTTTAGATACATACAAGCTAGAGAAAGAAATGGCCTACAAATAATAATGATAGTTTTAAGTTTAGAACAAAACATGAAGAGAAAATATAATCAAGCAAGAAACCAACAAAAGGCCCTTCTATGGTTGCACTATGCTAATGTAGACTCTAAAATTGATGTGAGTTCCACATAGAATAATAAAAACACCAAACTACATTAGCACCCATCTATAAGGGGAGAAAGTAGATTTTTGGACAAAGTAAATATGCTCCAGGGGAATGGAAAAGAATGCAACAACAATGAGGAAATCTGATGTATACTGATATTTCACCAAGAGTCGATCGGCTGGCTAATGACTCTCAACATAGTCACAGGACTCTATTGGAAGAATCTGAAAAGCACAAGGCAGGATTAGTTTGGCTTGAGTCATCGTCATTAATGTCAATTAAATATTTTTCGTATAAGGAAGAAAGAATATTGGCAAGAAGCAATAAATAAGAGAAACAATAAGCAACAAATATTCCAATATATAGTTCTCAAGCTGCCCTTAAAAGAGACAAATTCAAAACATGTTTGTTGACAACAGCATGTCAATCAACAAATTATATATTCACCCTTCTATTGCTTGCAATATTATATTTGATCCTTTAGAACTTATAAGCACATGCATTCAAATTACAAAACATAAATTACGAGTCATTTGAATAACAAAGAATAAATTAATATGGCAGCGTACCCTATTTCTAAGTTATCAACAAGATAAGCCCACAAGAAATTTGCTATACAGGTTGTTCTAACCAATAAGCATTTTAACCCATACTTGACACTCAAAAGGATCTGTAATCTCTCTCTCTCTCTCTCTCTCTCTCTCTCTCTCTCTCTCTCTCTCTCTCTCTCTCTCTCTCTCTCTCTCTCTCTCTCTCTCTCTCATGGGATATTATCTAAGATGCTAATTAATTAACTATTAATGCTATAATATTAGTTCATCCTAACTATCGTCCCTAATCAACAATGGCTACTAAAAGATGCTGTAATGAACTATGAACCATGCCATCCTAAAGGTATGCAATGTAAACAAATGATATATAGATAAGCTCACAAACATGGGCGTACGCTCGTGCACACACAAACACATACATATTCATTAGCTGACACACATTCCGTCTAGTTCCACAATAAGTATGACTCTCTTAATCAACAACAAACAACACTATATTCCATTTTCACGTCATACAGAGCACTTGATATTTCAAAGTGAAGTTTCTCTATCATTACTTCGACACGCATTATACAACGCCAGTTGACAGATTCTAGAGATAACTAATTAACTACTGATTTCCATCGACTAGTTCTTAACATTTTGAAAAGATATAGATATGTAGTCTCAAAGAAGATGAAGTTGTTCATAACATACCATTAGAAAGACATTAGAAGTTGCGTCAATAATACCTAAGTTATCAACAAAGATAAGTTAAATGAGAGCCAATGCAAAGTATGAATTCTTAATGTCTTCTCTTTGGTCTTAGAAACACTTGCAAGACATTCCCTATTTATTTATGTGCCAACTTCCCATCAAACCTCGAGACATGGTAAGGACAGTCTTCCCTACACCGCCACCTCCAATAAGCCCAAATCTCCCTTCTCTTTGGTAAGGTGCAAGAAGGTTAACGACTTGGTTTTTAATTTAAAGAAAGAAGTAAGAAAAGAGAGTAACATAAATTAACAACTAAAATAATTTGGTGAAAATAAGCACATAGTGAATTAGTAATAAATTTAGTTGATTGATACGCGTTAATCATGCATGTATTTAGGTCGAAATAGGATAGTATTTTATAGCATTTACATGCATAGTGGTTAAGAATTGTATGAGTTTATGTAATTTGGATAATTTGACGTGTATTAGTTCGTTTTGTAGTGTTTTCATAGTTTTTCAGGTCAAAATGAAGAGTCTATGAGATAACATGAAGAATGGGTCAAAAAAAGGATGAGATAGGCCATGAAATGGGCCAAAAACAAGGCCTAATGACAGAAGCAACCGACGCAGTCGCGTCAAGGACGTGACTCGATCGCGTCGAAGGGCTGAAACAGGCGAGTCTAATATCAACTGACTTAGTCGCGTTGAGCTGAGACTCGATCTCTTCGAGCTGTGACTCTGTTGCGCCAAAGGTTACAAAGGACATAATAGATTCAACTGACGCGGTCGCGTCAGTTTTGACGCGGTCGCATCCAAAAGTGCGAGTTTTGAGATTTTCCTGTTTCAAGTAGGATTCGGATCCTAAACTCCCCAGGACTATTCCGAAGTCTATAAGGACAAGTGAAGCTCTTTTTTTAGACATCATCAGACACATTACATCAAATACTTTGAAGTGATTTTAGAGAGGAACTTGAAGAACGAGTAAATGAAGATTGACGAGCCGACATAGCCGGGTTTAACTATTTCTTTTCTAGTCTTTTATTTCTTTATGATGTATTCCATGAATTATTGTAGAGATTTAATACTAGGCATGAGTAGCTAAACTACTCGTGTCCTAGGATTAGAAAGTAATGTTTTACGACAATATTTTGATTTAACGTTTTGATTTAATCACCGTTGTTCCGGCGCTATCGCAGTATCGGGGAAATATAGTCGGTGTCGTTCCATTTACCCCATCAATTGAGCCAGGAAAACTTCCATATGCTCGTTGAACACCTTGTTGCCGACAGAATCGATTTGAAAGCCAAATATGAGGAAATGTTTGTGCACAATATATGCGGGTGACTTGCAGAAATAAAAAATGAAGGGATTAAGTAATGAAGGGCGCGCTAACTTGTGAAGAAGGGTAAATGAGATTTAAATTTCCAAAGCCTAATGTGTCTAACTTCAACAGACATGTATATGATGCTCCAAATTTTTTAACTTTAGCCCACAATAATCCTAACACCCAAATAATTCCTACCAGAAATCCTTCAGATTTCTATCCTTCTCCATTTTCTTTATTTCTTAATTAATTAAATATCTTGTACAAATCTTATTAAAATATTTATCTTTTCCCTCAATTAAATTGTATGATTCGAGGAGCAAGAATCCGAGCCTGAGACAGACTAATTTCAAGCATTTGCATTTTGCACTCATCACTCATTTTCAGTTGGGGATTTTATTTATAGTTTATTTTAATTAATTATATCTTTTGGATTGTATAGATGTTTACTATTATTAACATGCTACTTGGCAAAATGTTACATTCATTATAGTTTTGTTACATGTTGTGCCTCCTTATGTGCTTTTAATTATGATAAATTGTGCCTCCATGAGCTGAAGGAAACTCACTCAACCCATTATTGAAACTCAGGTAGAAATGGGATGAGTGATTGAAGTGAGGTGGAGCCAGAAAGCGTATGGTGGCATAAAGTTATAACTGAAATTTTATTTGAATTTGATAATTGAATGTTTGGACTATGGTGTTTATGATTTTGATTATTTTATTTCAAAGGAATGGTTAAGTTTGGACTTGTAGTATGGAGAAGTTAGGTCTTAGGCAATTATGGTATGCTTGGAGTTTAGGTTATTTATACAATCCGTAGATATAATTGAGAGCTTGATAAAGTTATTATGGTGGATTCATGTGTTAGGTTCATCCTTGGGAAATATTTTGAATAAGTTTTATATGCCCTAGATACTTAACAAAATCTTAGTGATTTATACTAGAATGCTAATTTGATTAAAGGCATTTTAGGATGTGTCAAGTTTGAACAAATTATATTTTTTTCGCTGCCAATTATTTGATGTCATTTTCAAAAAGCTTTAAAGTTCGAGTATATTTTAAAAGTTGATTTTATAAATGATTTATATCGCATATTTTTACATAAAATTATAGATGATTTTGCTAAATTACTCTTTCAGCAATGGCTTGATTTTAAAATATGATTTTATAAAAATTAATTAATAACTTGGCATTTAGCACTTCATAATTACTTAAAAATATTCTAGAAAATTGAGTTGTTAAAAACTTATACGCACAACAACACACGTACCTAAGCATCACAAATATATATAGTATATACGACACATGCCACAATCACTATATTTATGCATATACACAAGCATACATATCATATATTCACGCATACATATTAAAATATGCATTGTGCTAGCATTCACAACATCTACTTCTCCCCCCATCTATCTCCTCCTTTAATCTCTCATTTTTTAATTTATATCTCTCCTTTTGTAGGTGCACACATGCGCACACGCACAAACATCACATGTGTTCAAAAATCAACCTTATATTAGAAGTAGGTGGTGGGAGTTGGTGGTGCTGCCGGAGATTGATAATCAGCGACATTTGAAGGACAGTCTTGCTTGAAGATATATACATGAATTGGTATGGTTCAAAAATTGAGTTTATGCTAATTGAGTGGTGTCGGCATGCAGCGAAACTGGTGGCAGATAGAAATGGAGAAGGGTTGATTCTTAACCGATATGTAAAGTTTATCCCATTTTTCTATGTCGGTCTTCTACTATTTTTATTAAGTTATGGGATGTGGATCATGGGGATTGGACTGGTAAAAGAATAAAAAAAGAATATAGGTGTATGCTATAAATTAGGGTAAAATAAAAGAATGATAATAGATATAGGTTGTATTAGCATGTATAGTTCAAAGTAATTTGATTTATAAATTGGAAAATTAGAATGATGGTTATATAACGTATTTCATCACTTTACTTATAGCTACTAAATTTTCTCAGGTGTTACAATCTACTCACCTTTAAAAAATTTCGTCCTCCAAATTTAGTTCAAGTCCCTATAAAACTAAGGAGAGTAAAATCATAAGGAATTTATTTCTAGGTGGAGATTTTGAGGGTAAAAAATGGAAATATGAGAATTATGCTTTGACTAGAAAACGGAGAAAAAATAATAATATTTTTCGGTAATTGATGAAAACATAAACAATTTAATTAGAGCAAAACGTGAAATTCGGGTAATTAAGATTGAACAAAATTCTAAGGTGGAATAAAAATCACTGAGGAACTAATTCCATAGGAGCTACTATAATGAAAGTTTGAGATACCTTGTTTTATATATATATATATATATAAAACAATGAATCACCAAAGTCTTTGCAAGGTTAAAGTATTTGAACATGATAGGGTGAATATTATAAGTAGAAACTACATTGTACATAATGAAAGACTGGTCTCAAATATAGCTAAAATCAACTTAGTTGCATGTATTGAGATGTTGAACTATAATGCACTATAATGAATATATATGAGTTGGACTAATGGATAGTTATATGTAAAAACTTCGACCTCATCTTGATTCATTTTTGTTTTCTAGGTCGTAACAATCATCACACAATAATTTTCATCACGTGAGCGGACTTCTACCTGGTGCGTCACCAGTTAAGCCAATTCTTTCATGTGAGTGGTCATACTATTGAGTCTGTCATTGATGTTTGATCAGGAACATATTAAAGAAGAGATTGTTCATTTCTTTTGAGAGGAATTAAACTAAAGATATTATTCAAAATCTCAAAAGATAGAATTATATGAAATGATGGTACCTAGAGAAGTTAGTTTAAGAACTAGATAATCTAAAAAAATAATCTAATATAGGCTTATTGGGGCTCTTGGAGTCAATAGATAGATGTTAAGATAAAAAGTAATAGATTGCAAATGTGGTTTTAAAGAAGCTCAAGGTCTTTGAATTGGGGCCAAAGTTAAACACATATGATTAAAAATTATGGTATAAATTGAAGATCATGTCATAACTAAATGAATATCAAGGATTGGCTCAAAAGAGAGTTATGAAGCTTAGTGAGAAGTTTCAGGATAATATCCAAAGGTAGTAGAGATTTTGGCTTGTATGTTTAAATTTATATTTATTGAAGACTCAAAAGTTTGATAAAAATGCATTTGAAATTTAGGAATTTAATCAAGATAATACAAATTATTGGCATAGTTTAAGCCTAAATAGAAATTAAGGTCAAATTTAGAACTTAACAATATTTTGAGGGCACAATTTGTAAATGATGAGTCCCTTAGACTGGGTTAGTTATGATTCAAAGATGATAGATTTTAGCCAAAAGTCAATGATGTTCTAGAAACAGTTAAAGTGGAATATAATTACTCCCTCCGTCCCAGCTAACTTTTCCTACTTTCCTTTTCGTTCCGTCTCAGCTAACTTTTCGCACCTAAAAATGGCAAATTAAGTCAACAAATTACACCCCCAAAAATTGGCCAATATTAAAAAAATGCCATTAATTAATTTTTTTTTTTTTAAACCAGAATTTTACTTAATGGAATCATTAAAAGATAACCCTACACAATAACACGCCCAACCTTTCATTAACCCTCCCCACCCTTTCAGATATCCCACCCACCGTTTCTGTTCCCATATCATATCTCTATCTCTCTCTATCAAACCCTAATTTCCTCTCTCTCTCTCTAAGAACACTCCCCCCTTCTGTTCTTGCACAACCATTCCAGATCTTGTTTCTGACCTTTGGATTTTCGCTGCAATACACTTGCAATTCAAATCTCTCTCAGATATTGTTGCCTTCTTGCATGTTTGTAACTCCAATCTTCCCCATGGAAGACCAATCGAGTTCTGACAAGAGAGTTGTTTGTGATTCCGAAGATTCGTACGTCGCTGAAACGATCTTCGACGATGATGAGATAATCGATTATGAGGATTTGGAGACCAGCTCTGCTCCGATGAGTCACGTTTCCGCCTCGGAAAGTGAAGGGGCCAAACCTGTTGGATGGTTCCAATCTGAGGAACTCCGAAGGCATTATTATGCTTGCTTGGCGATTTGGTGCCCCGCTGTCAAATTGGTTTTGAAAACCCCTAACTTGGGTATGTAACCCTAACTCGATAGTTCGTCTATGATGCATATATTGTGTTTCTGGGCTTGATTGGAACCCTGTGATGATTTTTACTGAGGGTTAAGACCCAAAAAAAAAATGAGGGTCTATTATGTTAATTTTGCATGTGTGCTGCCCAGATTTGATGATCCATGTGTGATGCCTAATATGAGGGTTTGTGGGTTTTGTTGTTGCTGATTTCTGGGCTGGGTATTGTTGGTGGCCCTGTGATGAATTTTTTCTGAGGGCTTTGTGGGAAAAAAATGAACTTCTGTGAATTGATGCATGAATTCTGCCCAAATCTGATTATTTTCAGAATTGATGGTAGTTTTGTGTTGTCTGATGGGGACCCTATGAGGAATTTTTACTGAGGGTTAAGACCCAAAAAAAAAAAATGAGGGTCTATTATGTTAATTTTGCATGTGTGCTGCCCAAATTTGATGATGCATGTGTGATGCCTAATCTGAGGGTTTGTGGGTTTTGTTGTTGCTGATTTCTGGGCTGGGTATTGTTGGTGGCCCTGTGGTGAATTTTTTCTGAGGGCTTTGTGGGAAAAAAATGAACTTCTTTGAATTGATGCATGAATTCTGCCCAAATCTGATTATTTTCAGAATTGATGTTAGTTTTGTGCTGTCTGATGGGGAACCAATGAGGAATTTTTACTGAGGGTTTGTGGAAAAAAATGCTACCCAATCTGGTTATTTGCATGTTTGATGGTAGTGTTGTGCTATTTGGTGGTCTAATAGTGTCAAAAGATGGACTATTTGATGTTGCCCAATCTGAGTTTTATTGTTGCTGATTTGTTTGCTGGGCTTTGTTGGTGGGCTCTATGATGACTTTATTTGTTGGAAAAAAATGACTTTTTGTTAATTGATGCATGAGTTCTGCAAAATCTGGTTATTTTCAGAATTAGCGGTAGTTTTATTGTTGTTGATGGTAGTTTTGTGCTGACTGAGGGCTTGTTTTTTTATATTATGATGAATTTTTAATGAGGGTTTGAAAGATTTTTAAAGTTGTTCTGTTTCTGACCCTTGTTGATGCCCAATCTGTGCTTCTTCAGTTCTGATGGCAGTTTAGTGCTATTTGTACCCTTTTTATCAAATTCTGATTAAGTTTTGGTGATGGTTGGTTAAAAAATTGAAACCTGTTCCTTTTTCAGATGGTTCATTTAACAAAACCATATGTTCTTAACTTAATCCAAAATAAACCTTTTCAAAGCTGGTCACAATTTTTTCAAAACAGTCCACATTGTTTTTCATAAGTTAACATTAGACTTTTTTTTTAAATTAAACAGAACATAAGCATTTTTATACACTGAAAATAAACATTTACCAAATGTTTACAGCCTAAGCAAAACTAAACATCATTTTAGTGTTTATGGTGTAAACACTTGTACAAAAGATGATTTCTTAGAAACCTAACCTAGATCACATGTATCCCAAATCCGTCATTAAGCCACCTATGTCATACGTACCTGTTGCATGTTCATTTGCAATTAAATGATCAATTCCATCCCTCACAATGTCTTCTGTTACCTCTAAAGTGTTTGGAAGAGTCCCTTGTCTTGCTTGTGATTCCTTTGCCATGTGTGGTTGCCTATAGTTGTTTCCCCCCTTTACCTTTATTATCTCTATCATACATGACTACAAGCTTAGAAATACCGAGTTCAGATTTTGTACTTCAATTCTGTCAAAAGATTGGAGGACATTATCTACCAGCTCCTGTATTGTGTAGCTTGCTGCCTCCACTTGCAAACTTTGTATGGCTCTGAAATACCCCAAATCCAACACGTTTGTGTCGGGTGAATTTGGAGGTTGACACATAATCTGAATGTTAAAACCATCTGATGAGGCTGCATTTCTGAAATCTATGTCATGATTGCTAAGATGAGGTCTTGCGTTGTACTGTTGTATAATTATGGTTTTACTTGCTCCTTCCGGTCATTTTGCCTTGATTGCTGGTAGAATCTGTTATTGCCCAATGATGAAACAGTAATTTTTGCAAAAAAATGAATGTGTTAATAATGTCACCATTCTGTCTGTTGAGCAAAATTAAACGTGCTAGGTCAGAATTTAGGAGACTTATTTACACAGGAAATACTAAATGATGAGAATTTTCTGATAGTATGTAGAGTCACCTTATCCAACATGCAATTTTTTATTACTTCTACGTTTATCGAGTCAATTGGATTGGTGACCAACGTCCCTCTTGCTTAACTTCTGAGGGCAGGTTCCATTGTTGTGAAGGGAAAAATTCCAATTTTCCCGTCAAACAATAGAGTCCCATCTGCTGCGTAATGTGGTTTTGCTACGGCGCACATAAACATAACTTTTGGGATAAACCTCTTGCTTTTACATACTCTACATGGATCATCTTCTTCAGCCAATTTATATGCCCGTCCACATGTGCATTTCATATAAAACCACTTTCTGTCAATGTGAACAGTGTTGTGCATGGTATCATACCTGATTTTATTTGCTGAACTGTCATGGTGTAAGAAGCTAAGGCTGTATTTGAGCCTTTGCATCCTATTTGCATCGGTGAGTAATGGCTTAATTGCATTTGAGTGTGCTTTTATTGCACCTGCTTTTACGAATCTGCCTACTGTGCTTTTGCTCACTTACAAATCTTTGGCAAGTCTTCGGATCGTGCCCCTCTTCGAAAATGGTATGGCTTTCAAAGCTTCTTTGTCTAGAGGAATCTGAACTTTAGATGCTGCCCTATGCTTAATTTTTGAAAATGTAACAGGTTTACCTTCACTAATCATCTTTTTTGCAACTGTCCAGATAAACTGAATCGTCCTCGTGGAAACTCCAAATGATGTTGCGACTTCCTGTAGCTTATCCCGGTTAACAACTCCATCGGTGTTGTTACAAAAAAGAAATTAAGCAATTAGGAGTCGATCTGATGGAGTTAAGTTGGGCCCCTTCCTTCGATACGATCTTCGTCCATTGAAATTTCTGTTGTAATAAATGTCCTGATGTAATTTATCAGATTGTAATTTTACTGGGAAGAATTCTGCTGTAATTTTTGGCCTGTAATAAATGTTGTAACAGGTTTATATAGAAACTTTTTGGTTTGTTTGAATTTTCAATAAGGAGGGAATTTGAAAGTAAATTTGTGTGTTATGCCTGTTGTAATCCAGGAAAAGTTTTGGATTTGGGTGGGAATTTTCCCCCAAATTTTGATCTTAAATTTTGAATTTTTCAAGTTTTGCAGTGTAATTTCAGTTTTTGGTCTGTATCTACAGTACTTGGTAGTGTTCACTCCGAAAATTAATTAGGATTAAGTTCCTAATTAATTCCTTAAGAAAAACCAGAAAAGGTACTACTTTGAAAGTCAATAAGGCATCTTCTATTTTTTCTTAACCTCCGTGCCCGGTCAACTGCGAAAAGTTAGCCGGGACGGAGGGAGTATTTTGGGACTAAATTTCGTAGGTATAGTATAAACACGAGTTTCATTTCAAATAGATGAATCCACTGTACTAATTGATGTATGGTCTTAATACTGTCGAGCTGAGTGAGGACACATAAGTAATAATGGAAAATGAGAAGCTAAATGACTTAAAATTGTTATTGATATGTGCCTTGGAAGAGATAATAATCAAAAGTTAAAGATAATGTAGTACATGTTTAACATAGCCGATTATTAAGGATCATAGGTAGTCTCTTTTACTTCTAACATCGCTTCAATGTAGACTTCCAAACCAACACAATCTTCACCTGAGTTTTTCTCTCCCTCTATATCCCTTTGCTTATGCCACTCTACCTACTCTAAGTATAGGTCATATCACGATGTGTTTTTTAGGATAATGTAGTGGAAGAGCAAAGTAGCACATATATATAATATCCAATTCGAAGAAGTTGTAGGTGGTCCTCACACATAAACTCCAAGAAAAACACGTTCATCACTTAGTCTTTTTCTAAGTTCTTTGTTAAAGTGGCTTCAGCTGGGTGGTGCACAAGTATCATCTTGTCTCTCACTATTATAAAAATTAATTATTCAATGGAGGTGCAATTAAAGTGAAACAGCCCTCATGTCCAATATAGATTATCAATTTTAGTGTCATGTCGATGTCACATAATATATATTATTCCCGTACATCATGTGATCCATACTCATAAATCTAACTGTCAAACCTAATGCAACACATAAGAGAGAAGTCTTATACGTTATATGACTTGCACTTCAAACACAAATTCTTCTAGATTACCTCAATATAAGGCTACTTTGATATTCTGCAATATAATGTGAAAAAGCTCATGGCATATATACTGTCTAACACTCTTATAGTTCTTATTCTAGAATAGGCAATAATAATAGGGAAACCTCTTCGAATTCTTAAACCATAAACCTAGTTGCTCCTAAACCTCAAACCACAATACTCGCACTATTGTCGCCGCACATACACTCTCATGCGCGTTCGTAAGGTAATGTTGTTGCAGTCAGTGTATGTTGGTTATAGTGATTATGTAAGTAGTATGGTATCGACTGGCTATCAAGTCATATGTCTCTATCATACAACTATCTCTTTCGTATATGCTTGTATAAATAAGTATATCCATTGGGTCGAAACACTTATACTACATATCCTTAGTTGTCAATGCTTACTCATCTAACTCACAAATTCACATCCTTAAACCTTGACTATCAAACTTAGGCTCTACATACACACTTTGCACAACTTTGCACACTCTTGAGATGTTTCCGCGGTCCAATGACTCAATGGTGAAGTATATTGGTAAATCAGGTATTTTCTATGATGGGATAGTCTTGTCATTTATTGTGTATCACTTGCTTAGGGTGTTAATGAATCTCTATGGTGGAGTATGCATGAATCATGAACTGAGGATCAGGTAATCATAGAGAATGCATCACATATCCATAATATGTAAGATCCACCAAATTAACATATCACATATAATAAAGCTTGTGTGAATGACATGTTGGGTACATCACATACACCAATCATGCCTCATTTGGCATCATCCTTTCGTTACATCATGCCTTTAATTGTACAGTCATGAGTTTACAGCACAATTATTACTGGATCTGATATAGAAGAGCGATCTTGGATATGGGCCCTGGAATTTTATAAGAAAAATATTCCAGTTCAACTAAGCAAGCAAGTCTACAGGATAGACCTTACTCTGATACCAACTGTAATACCCTATTTTCAAAAACACTTTAGAGATTTTGGACAAATTTTATTAAACTTGAGACATTATATACCTTCTAAACTATAATAACCTATATTTTAAACCTATAAATTTTGTAAGAAAAGTTATAAGAAAAAATGTACACAAACGTACAAGAATACTCTTAACTAAGCGTAAATCATCTCCGGTAAGTTAATACAAAGCGAATTACATATAAGTAAACCTAGGATTGCGACAAGGGCATCATGCTCACAGAAAAGTTTGTTAATAAAAGTGAAGCGACTATATAGAATTATAATAAGACTTTGAAACTAAGTAATATAAAATAAATCCACAATGGATAGGGCCCCACAAATAGTTCGCCTCTTTTCACGTCAAACTCACAAAACTTTGAGTAAGTGATTGACCTACAAAATAATTTGAAAATGGAAGGGTGAGTGCTTGAAACGCAACCCGAAAGGTAACCTCGTGATTTCTTAAGCCAAAAGACTTCGTGTAACTTATCATAGCATGACGTACAACACATAAAATATAATTCATTTCATCAAGCATGCACGATCCCCTCTGGAGTAAAACCAACGTGGGAATCGTATATTCAGGCGGACCTGACTATAGAGCGGTGCATATCCACCATAGAGCAAGATAAACCTAACATTGGAAGGGGTTATATCTAACTTATGGTAAGTTTGGCCGAACCCATGATAGTATACCCATCAATATAGGACGGTTTGTATTCGAAGATCATACCCGTCATGATAGGACGGTGTGTACACCTGGCTAAGACAAGATAAATCTAACACAATTGGGAATCCTGACTTGCAAAGATATTCCTGGCTGAGGACAGGGTACACCTATCATGGTATATATCATAGCGCATGTAAATCACATAAACATAACTTAACAATATCAATCATAACATGGGAATGTTTAAACTCATAAGAGAGTAGAAGTTAAACCACCTTGATAATATTGAAAATGATGTCTCCTCCTAACCCTCATAGTTCCATCACTAAAGACTAAAAGTCTCTTGCTTGCTTGACTGTAGGTCTACATCACCTAGTATATGAAGGTTACTCATCTTGTAACACTCCAAAACCAAAAATAGCTGACATACTTGTTGGTATTTTAATTATTTGAAGCTTATTTTATTTTGAAAGATCTTTAAAGTTAAATTATTTATTTATTTATTCAAACGCTGAGGCTAATGAACTTTCAAGAAACAAAGTGTTTTCAGTTAATTTTACAGGAGGAGCTATCAAGGGACTTGTATCACTTGTTATATGAAAGAAATGTACTAAGAAGCATTTTAGTTTCGTTAATATACGAGTAGCATTTACTTTAAGAATTACGGGTAGAATATTAATACAAATCTATGTCAATCATTGTACATATATTGTAATCAAAATATTTTTAATACCCTTATTCTAACTTTTAGTGTAATTCTGGAACATATGAGAAAGGGTATTGCACCAACTAATTATGTACCTACTAAGGTATATTTCCCATCATATAATTACATTGTTATATTGAAAATTAAAATTATAAGATATTATATAAGTATTGGTAATACTTAACTATAATAATTATGCAACCACATAATGTGGTGATTAATATCATGTATTACTATACACATGAATTGCATGTTGGCACAAATATTTGATAACAAGATACTAATACTTTCCTAAGCAGTTCAGGTCGCTTGACACACATGCATAAGCATTATGGTAGCCTTAACACTAGTATGAGGAAAAACTAGTAGTAGCCTTACCCATATCTTTCTATTCTTCTATAGTCCTGCATCGACGAAAAGAAAAAAAGGAACGGCTACAATTTACTATAAATAGAAGTTCATGTTATTTATTTGGAAAGTATAAGAAATTAAAGTATATAATTATATTAGAAGGCAAATAATATAATTTTGTTTATATAGAGATTTTTTTAATTAGGAGATTATTAATAGTTTATTTTTATATGACGTTCGAAGGTTCGGTGTGCCCAATGTTTGGAGGTTCGGTGTTTTCAGGAGTCGTTGTTTTAGTGTATCTATTTTAAATACGAGTTGGAACAGACAAAGTTGGAGCTTCTCCAGAACAAATCAGCCAAAGGACATCAACATCAGTCAAAGAATGTCTTCATGAAAAACTAATGAATGGCAGGGATCTGGCTAGCGGGGGCAAATTCCCAATAAGAAGAATAACTAATAAATTAAATGCATTTGAAGTTAAGTATCAAAATAGAAGTCTTTAATTTACGTTGATTAATTAAAGTTGCAAGTGTTTTAAAATAGTTTTAAAGTTTAATAAAAGTTATTTGATATTGAAGTTATAAGTATTATATTTTAAAATATATATATATATATATATATATATATATATATAAAAAAATTAGAAGTTACTACTACTTATGATATATTAGAGATTTTAACTCAAAGATGTGAGTTTTTACGTGTGTTTTTATGCAAAGAATAGTTTAATTAATTAAGAAAATTTTCTAATTCGTATTTTTAATAAAAAGTCTTTCGCTGATAAATGTTTTCAAAGTGAAAGCATGTTTAAGTGGCGATCTTTCACCTCCTTGCAGTGTTGGGGTGTTACACATCTTAGTTAGACTTGTCTCAGTAGACTAGGTTTCGTGATGGAAACGTAAATGGTAACTAAAATTAAGGGAAAAAAGTTGCAGTGCCCTTGTCAGGCCATGTGTACCCACTTTTTCACTTATCTCACTTTTTAACTTACGATATACCCTTTTTATTATGAACACCCTAAGGTACCCCTGCATTAAAGTTAGCTCACCCACCCCATTTGACTCTTCTTTTGTCACCCCCCTCACCACCCTCACTTCACAGCTCTCAAAACAATTTTACTCTTCGAAGTTTTGCATCATTTGGATTCAGGCTCGATTCCAGTAATCGTGTACAATTTCTACTTCGAAGGTGTGTATTTTGGTTCCGATCGTCTACCATTGCTCAGTCAATGCCCTTTTTTTTTTTTTGTTCTGCTATGAGAATTACATATTACACCAGAAAACTGCTTACACGAGATTTGCATGAGTTACACGAGATTATACGAGAATGACGATATAGCTTACACGAGAATGACGATATAGCTTACACGAGATTAATATGTTACACATGAGAGTAATCAGCTTACACGAGATTAACATGTTACACATGAGAGTAATCAGCTTACACGAGATTAGCATGTTACACATGAGAGTAATCATCTTACACGAGATTTTCAACTAACACGAGATGCATTATTGTTTACATGTGATTATTAATACTGTGAACTTACACGAGATTCGTTATAGTTTACATGCGATTATTAATAGTTTGAACTTACACTAGATTCATTAATGTTTACACGAGATTGTATAAGTTTACAAGTGATTCATGATTTGACACGAGATTATATTAGTTAATTACACAATATTAGTTCACTTTACAAGTGATTCATAATTTGACCTTACATGAGATTTGTGTATCTTAAACGAGATTAGTTAGGTTTACACGGGTTTAATTATTTGATCTTACACGAGTTTGTTATGACTTACACGAGACTAAATGCATTTACATGGTTAAACTTTTTTACCTTACACGAAATATTTAAAAAAAAATAACATGAGATGAATAAAATATTTTTCTTAATAATTATCTTTTATGATCTTAGAAAAAATTAATAATATATTTTACTTAATAAAATATTTTATTAATAAATACTCCCTCCGTCCCGGCTTAATTTGCACACCTGCTTCGGCACGTGTATTAAGAAAAAATAGATTTTGCGGAATCTTTGACTTTTTTAAAGGTGGAGATTGAGGGTGGAGATTTTTAAGGGTGGAGATTGTAAGATTCCTTTCCATTTTAGGGGTGTGCAAAATAGGATGGGACGTCCGTAAAAGGAAACTGTGCAAATTAGGGCGGGACGGAGGGAGTATGTAATATGATCTTAGAAAAAATTAATAAAATAATTTTATTAATAAATTATTTTTCTTAATAATTATCTAATATGATCTTAGAAAAATTAATAAAATAATTTAATTAATAAAATAATTAAATTAATAATTATCTATTATGATCTTAGAAAAAAATAATAAAATAACTTACTTAATAAAATATTTTACTTAATAATTATCTTAGAAAAAATTAATAAAATATTTTACTTAATAAAATCATTTACTTAATAATTATCTTAGAAAAAATTAATAAAATATTTTACTTAATAAAATCTTTTACTTAATAATTATCTAATATTATCTTTGGAAAAATTAATAAAATATTTACTTAATAATTATCTAATATGAGCTTAGAAAAATAATAAACTATTTTAATTAACAAAATATTTTTCTTATTAATTATCTGGTTTATCTTAGATACAATAATAAAATACTTTACTTAATAAAAAAAAAATTCTAAATAATTATCTAATATGAGCTTAGAAAAAAATAATAAACTATTTTAATTAATATTAAGTCAATTTTTTCTAAGATAATTATCAAGATAAATATTAAGTCAATCTTTTTTTTTTTTTTTTTTCAGTGAGTAGAATATTTTATTCATTTTTTCTAATTTAATATTAGAAAATTATTAAGTAAAATATTTTATTAATTATTTCTAAGAAGATATTAGATAATTACAATGGTAAAATATTTTATTAAGTAATATATTTTATTAATTTTTTCTAAGATAATTATTAAGATAAATATTAAGTCATTTTTTTTTTTTTTTGTGGAGTAGAATATTTTATTAATTTTTTCTAAGATAATATTAGATAGTTATTTTATTAAGTAAAATATTTTATTATTTTTTCTAAGATCATATTAGATAATAATTAAGAAAAATATTATATTAAGTAATATATTTTATTAATTTTTTCTAAGATAATTATTAAGAAAAATATTATATTAAGTTAAATATTATATTAATTATTTCAAAGATGATATTAGATAATTATTAAGTAAAATATTTTATTAAGTAATATATTTTATTAATTTTTTTAAGATAGTTATTAAGATAAATATTAAGTCATTTTTTTTTTTTGGTGGAGTAGAATATTTTATTAAGTTTTTCTAAGATAATATTAGATAATTATTAAGAAAAAGATTTTATTAAGTATTACATAGATCATATTAGCAAATTTTATTAAGAAAAAATATTTTATTAAGTTAACACTATTAACAATCTCCTGTAAACTATAAGGCATCTCGTGTAAGTTAACACTATTAATAATCACATGTAAACAATAATGTATCTCGTGTAAGTTCAAACTACTAATAATCACATGTAAACTATAATGTATCTCACGTAAGTTTACTTAATCTCGTGTAATATCGTTTAAAACATAAAATTATTCACGTGTAAGTTTCTAATCTCATGTAAACTATAAGGCATCTCGTGTAAGTTAATAATATTAATAATCACATGTAAACAATAATGTATCTCGTGTAAGTTCAAACTACTAATATTCACATGTAAACAATAATATATCTCATGTAAGTTTACTGAATCTCGTGTAATACATAAAATTATTCACGTGTAAGTTTCTAATCTCATGTAAACTATAAGGCATCTCGTGTAAGTTAATACTATCAATAATCACATGTAAACAATAATGTATCTCGTGTAAGTTCAAACTACTAATATTCACATGTAAACAATAATATATCTCATGTAAGTTTACTGAATCTCATGTAATCTCGTTTAATACATAAAATCATTCACATGTAAGTTTCTAATGTTTCTCGTGTAACTGATAAATTCCTCGTGTACTCTCGTGTAAGTAAATAATTTTATCTCATGTAAGGATTTCAATTTTTAATTTTATCTCATGTAAACCTAGTTTTTAATCTCGTGTAACTAATACAGGGGCAAAAGAACCCTAGTTTCGAAATCAAAAAAAAAAAAATTAACGCCGTAACCAACCTTCGCGGCTGTAGAAGCTGCAGGTCCGGCGCCATCATCTTCTCCGGCGAGCCGCTCCGTTAAAGTGCCCTCAAATTCTCCGGCGAGCCGCTCGGTTACGACATTTCCGACGGGTTTGGCAGATGAAGACGTCTCGCGGCCCTCCACAGCAGCAATTGCACCTCCGCCGCCGTCGCGCTCCGCGCCTCCGTCAAGCTCCGCACCTCCGTCTGAGTGGAATCCCACCACCGTACAAGATAAATCTCCACCTGTCGCGGGAAGTCCCAAAATCCGGTCATCTTTTCCATCTTGTCAGCCACCGCCGGCGCCTCCGTCAAAGTTGGAAGGGGAAATTGATGGGTCAGCCATTGATACACGATATTGATTTGGTGAATGAACTGTTCTCATGTAAACTAGGGATAATTTTGTGTAGGTTACATGATATGTCAATAATTGAAATTGCACAAAGGAGTAAATGTTACACGAGATTCATTGATATTTTACACAACAGTAAATTTACATGAGATAAAAGCAGTCAATTTACACAAGATTCCTACTCTACTTACACGAGATTCCTAAAATTGTACACAACTATAATTACAATATCTACACGAGATTCATTGCATATTGATATACGTTACACGAGAAACAAAATATATGGTACATGAGATTTTGTCTGTGAGTCACAGCCAAATTCAATTTATCTAACTGCTGAATTAGAAACAGGGTAAAATTGGAAGCACGCTACTTTTGGAGCATTTCATCAAGAAAAAGGTTAAGTGAATAAAAAAATAGGTAACAACCCACTGGCAGGACCTGCGAGAAGGTTTTCACTAAAATTAAAGGTAGTCATCGTAGAACTTGTACGCTAAATCACGACACTTTTACTTGGTGTAGTAACGTAATAGCAAAACTAATAATTTAGTAGAAACCAAAAATAAGTTCTCCACAGATAAACTAAGTACAAAGATAAGAAAATAAATAATTTAATAATGTGTTTGTCCAAAAATTAAATACCAAAATTTTAATAAAATCATAATCACAAATAGCTCTCTGAGTATGCGAGTAAAATATAATAATCACAATAGTTATGGTGATAACAAGAATGATAATTAATTAATAATAACAATAGTAATAATGGAACTAAGAAGTAGAATATACATATCTTAACTTCAGAACCGCTTGGTTGTAATTCATCAATGATAATGATAATGGGTATGAATGAGGGGTCAATCATACTATGAAATGAAATGGAGGGAATTGTTAATAAAAAAGGGTATAATTAACTTATTTATTATGTATCAAGTATCATAAATGGGAATGAGTCCTCATTCATTCTCATTCCTTACCCCTAAATCCCTCAATCAAGCGGGCCCTTATTTACAATCAGACCCTAATTGTATAAATAATTCTAATTGAACTAAAACCAACATTATTATTTAAATAGTCACAAGAGCACACACATATAAATTTATATACCCCAGACTGACATGTATACGATGTATATATAGTAAAATTAAGGTTGTAGAGTCGCTAGACGATAACCATGTTGTAGACTGGGACCTAGCGATTAGTCGGAATTTAGAAAATGTTGATCGAGGTATAAGTGCGAGATTAGGCGAGGAAATATTGAAAAATAAATATAGGCGATCAATGAAAGTTTAGTGCCTTACGCGGGGACTAAAAGCTAATCAAAATCTTTTTGCAACCGAGAGTACAACACAAAAGCACGCTTTATAGTATGTATATTAGTATTTCTTGATACAACGTAGCAGCATATACAAACACATCAACATATACACACACCAGTATTTCCATGCACATGGATCATAACCATATGTCAAGGCATATATATATACATACAAATACACATACACAAATATACATGCAACACACACCTCACTCAACTAATTGTGTATATATACACATACATGGAAATGATCATATGTCCACCGATGGACACCAACTTATAGGCCCACTACTTATGTGGCGAGTCATGTAAGTAAGGGGACCCACCATCATTTAATTAATTTCATTTATCTATCCTCACATTTATTTATATTTCATATTTTATCCACAATTTCATTAATTAAGTGATATATTTTGTTCTTTATATTTTTTAACCCCATATATTTTATATTTTATATTTTGATCCCCATTTCATTGATTTATTTTTCTATTCTCCATTTCTTTTTCTCTATTTTATAATTAATTAATTGAAATATTTTTTTAAACAGTTTTCAAATTACGTTCACACGAAATCAAAGGATCTAAATTTTTCTTTTAAAGAAAGGATCTAAAGTTTTCAATCCTGACCAATTCCGCTTCCATCCATCTATGTCACGTTATATTAAAACATTATTGTTCATTATTTGTAATTTTCTAGCTCTAATTTTTTTTTGTTAATATAAAATATTAATAAATATAAATATATACATAAAAAAGACGAAAGAAAAAAAATACCTAGGACGTAGATCCAGACATGTCTTTTTATCATCCTCCTTTGGGTCTACTACTACTTTGCGACATCGCCTTCTCTTTTGATAATTTAATTCGTTTAACGCATCCTTTAGTCCGAACGAGATTCGAATCTTGAACAATATTTGCAAACTCACGGCGTTTACTATATTTGATTACCTATGTTGCTGCCATCATCAATATATTTTTCCCTTACGACCAAATTTTGCAGTTTTCCCATAAAAAAATTGCTACAAGCCTCGGTCAAAGAGCAATCGTCAACTAATTCCATTGTAATACGAGCTAGACTCAGTCAAACAGCTACAACAGTTTTAAATAATAAAAGAACATCTCTGGATCTACGTCGTACGTATGTTTTTTTTCCTTTTGTCTTTTTATGTATATATTTATTTATTCTTTAAATTAACACACACAAAAAACTAGAATTAAAAAATTACAAATAATGAACAATAATGTTTATGTAATGTGACATAGATGAATGGAAACGGAATTGGTCTGGATTGAAAAATTTAGATTCATCGATTTCATGGGTGGGTAATTTAAAAAAATGTTTCAAGAAAAGAAATGTTTCAATTATTAATTGCAAAATAGAGAAAAAAAAAATGGAGAATAGAATAATAAACTTAATGAAATAGGGATGAAATATAAAAGATAGAAAAAAATATGGGGTTAAAAAATATAAAGCACAATATATTAGACTTAATTAATGAAATCAGGGATAAAATATGAAATATAAATTACTGTGGGAATGGAACTAAGGAAATTAATTAAATGATGGTGCACATAAGTGGTGGACATATAAGTTGGTGTCCACTGGTGGGCATATGATTATTTCCGTACACATGCATAGACATACACACATATACATGCAACACACACCTCACTCAACTAATTGTGTATATATATATATATATATATATATATAGAGAGAGAGAGAGAGAGAGAGAGGGGGGCAGAATGCATGTTTTGGTCCCTTATTTATCTATGAATATTATTATAAAAATAAGAAAAAATTGATATAAATGCCCAATATATTTTCACTATTTAAAAACTAAGACATTAAGTATGCCATTTTTTAAAAATGTCTTCTTATTTACAAGAAAATGGTGAAAATGCCACGTGACCGGTTATAGGTTGTTACACAACCGGTCAGTGATCAGGTAGATCTTTTTTTTCTGAAGTGGCATTAGTTTTTTTATTTTTATTTGTTATTTTTTCAGCTGACTCATTTGATAGGGTGAAAAAAAATTCAAAATAATGTAAAATATTAATTTGAATCTATAAAAAATGATAATTCCCAATTAAAAATTATAAAATTCATTTAAAATTTGAAAATTAAAAATTCATTTCACATTTAAAAATTTATTTCTGAAATTTATTTAAAAAATTATAAAATTCATTTAAATTTAAAAAATTAAGAATTTGTTTTCGAAAATTATAAAATTCATTTAAAATTTATTGTAAATTAAAATTTTTATTTCTGAAAATTATTTCAAAAATTATAAAATTCACTTTAAATTAAAAAAAATTTAAAAGTTATTTCTAAAATTTCTTTTAAAAATTATAAAATTTATTTAAAATTCAAAAATTAAAATGTATTTCAAAGAAGATATTTTTAAGATCAAATATTTTTTTTGATCCAATTTCAGATCGAATGATAAGAGGTACGAGAATCACCAAAACCACGTCCAACCATCATTCTCCCACCCATGCCTCGTCCGAAACCTCTACCAGCGCCAAAGCCATAATTAATTATGGAGAAATGCAATACTAAGCCAACAATGTTTCTCATCCCTGTCACTAGGGCTGGAGTATAAATTAGGGTTAATTACCAAAAAAATCACGACCTTTGGTCCAATTTTCAATTGCAACAGGACTTTTAAAACTTATCAATATTGGTCACCAACTATAATTCTTTTTCAATTACAACATCGGCTAAATTTTTTGACACTTGATTATGTCTTCATCACCACCATTAGATGCGCCTGGACACGGCCTTCATTTGCCCTCGATCAATTTCACAATCTGTCAATTCTCATGTCGTTAATTGAGAGTCGAAGAAGTAACATAATAACTTAACTCACTGATTAACGACAATGAATGATGGATTGTGAAATTGATCGAGGGTAAATGACGGTCTTGTCCAGGTGCATCTAATGGTGGTGATGTCGACACAATCAGGTGTTAAAAAAATTAGCCAATGTTGTAATTGAAAAAAAAAAATTATAGTTGGTGACCAATATTGATAAGTTTTGAAAGTCAAGTTGCAATTGAAATTGGACCAAAGGTCGTGGTTTTTTTTTATAATTAACCCTTAAATTAAAGCTAGCAAAGTTTCTCACCGCTACCGACCTAAGGCTGCAGTATACATTAAAGCTTTGATCTTGCTTTCCCCATTCTCTTTGATCTTGTTCTATCGCCCTCTTCCTGTCGAATCCGTCTCCGCCAAAGTCGACGACATACGATCCACTCCTAGATCTTGTTGGATATATGAGCCCAATATATGAGTTCATTCTAGATGTGAAACCCACTGCTTCGAGTCCAATGCTCTTAGCTTTCTTCCCTTATATCCTTGTTAGATATTTTTATATATTTTTCTATCTTTGTCCTCTGTATATAGAGGTCAGTTGCTTGTAACCATTTTAGAACTTGTTATCATATATGGAATAATATTACCATTTATTAGCTGCTCTGTCTTCTACATGGTATCAGAAGATATCAGGATAATTCATGGCACATTTGAAGGATTCGCGCGCTTGGCCAGTGCTTCCGAATAATCGTCGAATTGAGCTGGCAATGGCGACTACAGCTCCTGGAGGACAATCTACTGGATCAGATTCGTCTACAACTACTGGACCGAAGGATTATAGTCGCTATTACGATCCGCTGAATCTCCATGCTTCAGATCACCCTAATCTGAAGCTAATTTTTGCTCCACTTACAGGTAATAATTACATCCCTTGAGCCGCGCAATGCGTCTAGCTTTGATTGCGAAGAACAAATTAGGATTTGTTACTGGCAGTGTGCAAGTTTCATCTATCGATTCTCCGGATTATGAACAGTATATACGTATTGATTGCATGGTTACCTCGTGGCTCCTAAATTCTATTTCGAATGATTTATCCGAAGCGTTCTTATATGCTGAAAGTTCCAAAACACTTTGGGATGAATTGAAAGGTCGATTCGGTGTTAGTAATGGTCCCCTATATTATAAATTGAAGAAGGCGATTACAAATCTCACTCAAGGAACTATGTATGTTGTTGTTTACTACACAAAATTGAAGAAGTTTTGGGATGAACTTGCGACTCTAAAGTCTTCTCACACCTGTGCTAAGTGTGGCTCTGTTCAGCAAAATTCGACAGCTAGTTCAGATGACAATCTGGTTCAATTTCTGATGGGATTGAACGAATCCTTCGATCATATTCGTGACCAAATACTCATTATGGATACTCCCCCTGACATTAACCATGCTTATTCGATGGTAATTCAAGTCGAAAGTCAGCGAGCTCCTTCTGAGTTTATTCAAGATCCACTGGAGAGTAATGTTATGGCAGTTTGTTCTACTCCAGGTGGTTGAGGAAACTAGTCTCGATCTCCTCCTCTGGGCAGAGGGAATGGTATATCTAATTTCTACTCTACACCTACTCCTGCTTCTACTGGTAGAGGTCAAGGTTTCATCAAACGCACCAAAGAGGATAAGGCGAAGCTGATTTGCACTTACTGCACTAGACCTGGCCACGAGCAGAGTGAATGCTTTGAATTGCATGGTTATCCTGACTGGTGGAAGGATTTTAAGGCAACAAAATCTGCCCCATCTGCAAATATTGTGGAACATGATACTGAACTGAGCAAACCGCAAGAACCTTCTGTTGAATCTAAGGGACCTCAGCTCACGAATATATCTCTCATTGCTCAAGAAGTTGCCAAACTACTACATGGCAAAGGTTTCTCTGGTTCATCTACTTCAGGTGACACCGCTCATACATTTGCCCATTTTGCCGATCCCAGTGATTCAGCAGGTATTGTGACTAAACACTATGCGTTGACTTTACTTGATCGTTTGAGTAATGATGATTGGATTGTGGATATTGGTGCCATTAGACACATTTGTGCTAACCTCAACCTTTTTCATTCTTTTACACCTATCTCTAAATAGATTCTTGTTTACCTACCTGATAGAGCCTCTAAACAAGTTACACACACAGGCATTATACATATTACTCCCACTATCACCTTAACCGATGTTCTTTATGTTCCAAATTTCAAATATAACTTACTTTCTGTTACTCAATATCTCAAACACTCCACCTTACGTTGTTATTTCACCAATACTACTTGTTTTCTCCAGGACCCTACTACTAGGACTGTCATGGACTTTGGCCAGGCTGTTGGAGTCTTGTTCATACTACATACTGCTCCTCATAGCGCTGGTACTTCAGGTCCAGCTATAGGTTCTTCCATTATTTCGTCTTGTACTCCCTCTTTACATGTTTGGCACCATAGATTGCGCCACGCTTCTGCCTATACTCTAAAGCATCTTAGTTTTTTGAAATCCTTATGTAAGAAGCAATCTGTCCAGAATTGTGTTACTTGTTATAAATTGAAACAACACAGATTGTCTTTTCCATTAAGCACTACTCATTCTGCTTCTTTATTTGACCTTGTCCATATTGACATTTGGGGGCCCTATACTTCTCCATCTGTTACAAATACATCATATATGCTCACTATAGTGGATGATTTTAGTAGGACCACCTGGATCTATCTTTTGAAACACAAATCTGAGGTGCACACATATCTTGTGAAATTCTTTGCCTTGATCAAAACACAATTCAACAAGGCTGCAAAATCTGTTCGTTTCAATAATGGCACCGAGTTTTTAAGCACAAATATACAACAACTCTTTTCTAACCTTGGCATCCATCACCAAAAATCTTGCACTTATACTCAACAACAAAACGGCGTTGTGGAGCGCAAACACAAACATCTCCTTAAAATTGCTAGGGCTCTAATTTTTCAATCTAAAACCCCAAAAAATTTTAGCCCTATGCTTTGCTTACGGCGGTTTATCTCATCAATCTATTGCCTAGTTCTCTTTTGAAATGGCAGACTCCTCATTCCATTCTTCTTGGTCATAAACCAAACTATTCACATCTCAAATCCTTTGGTTGCCTAGCATATGCTACCATAGTCTCTCAATCTTGACACAAATTTGCTCCCCGGTCCCATCGTTGTGTATTTCTGGGGTATGTGGCAAGTGTTAAAGGTTATTGCCTTTGTGATTTGGAGACTGATCACGTCTTTGTCTCCAGAGATGTCATCTTTCATGAGTCTGTTTTCCCTTTCCAATCCCTTACTTTACCTGATGATACTTCTCATATCCCTCTCGTAAACCCAGAATCTTTTGATCCTTCGTTGGATCCGATTTCTCCTTCCGTCTCGTTGCCTTCTACTGTTGTTCCACTAGCCCCACTTATCTCTCCTCCTACTGCTGAACCACGACTCCACAGGACAACAAAACCTCCTAGTTGGCTCTCTGATTATGTAGTTGGACATGCCTCCGCACCTGATCAAATGGACAATGGCATTTCTGGTAAGCCTTTTTCTTCTAAGACAGGCACATCTTGCCACTCACGATTATCTCACCCTATTTGTTTCTCTAGCACTTTTGTGTCCTATATGGTGAATGTTGCAGCACTTTCCGAACCTTACTCCTATTATCAAGCAAGTCAGTCGCCGGTTTGGGTTGAGGCAATGCAGCAGGAACTTGCTGCCCTTGATAGTAACTCTACTTGGGAAATGGTCCCTTTGCCTCATGGCAAGAAGGCGATACGATGAAAATGGGTTTTTAAGATGAAACGGAATCCCGATGGTAGTGTGGAACGATGTAAAGCCCGATTGGTTGCGAAGGGCTATCACCAAATATATGGGATCGATTATAAGGACAGTTTTTCTCCGGTTGAAAAAATGACTTCGGTTCGGGTTTTAATTGTTGTTACTACCATCTGTTCTCGGGAATTGCATCACATTGGCATCAATAATTCATTTCTCCATGGCTCGTTGGTTGAAGAAGTATACATGAAGCCCCCTGAGGGATATTCTAAGATCATTCCCCATACCGTTTGTCGTTTAAAGAAAAGTTTATATGGGCTAAAACAAGCATCTCGCCAGTGGAATGATGAATTTTGCAGCAAATTACTTAGTTTTGGTTTGCTCCAATCCATCTATGATCCATGTCTCTTTACTCGACAGCAACAAGGTCAATTCTTGGGATTATTGGTTTATGTTGACGATATTCTGCTCACCGGTGATAATCCCCACGATATTCAGCTTCTTAAGGATTATTACACAACCAATTTTCTATCAAAGACTTAGGGGAAGCTAAATATTTCCTGGGTATGGAAGTCGCGCGCACTCTTTATGGAACTCACTTGTGCCAACAGAAATATATTATCGATCTTCTTATAGATTCTCATATGCTTGAGTGCGCACCTGCTGCCACTCCTTTACCTCACAGTTGCAACCTTTCTAGCGTTGCCGATGTGTCCATCTCTAGCCCGGATCAGTACAGGAGATTGATTGGTCGTCTCCTCTATCTCAATCTCACACGGCCCGATTTATCTTTTGTTGTCCAACAGCTCAGCCAATTTATCAATACTCCTACTACAGCTCACTGGGAAGCCGCAATACATGTCCTTCGTTATCTCAAGGGCTCCCTCGATCAAGGCCTTTTCTTTCCAGCTTCCTCTTCTGTCTCCCTTAGATCCTTCTGCGATTCAGATTGGGCTGCCTGCGTTCTCACTCGCAAGTCTTTCACTGGCTATGCCATCCTTCTCGGGGACTATTTGGTCTCTTGGAGGACCAAGAAATAACATACAGTCTCCAAGAGTTCGGCCGAGGCTGAGTACTGAGCCATGAGCTCCACCGTTTCTGAATTAGATTGGATTCTCTACATTACTACTGATATGGGGCTTTCAATCCCACTGCATATCCCTTTATGGTGCGATAACAAAGCCGCTTTGCACATCACGGCGAACCCCGTCTTCCATGAAAGAACGAAATATTTGGATATCGATTGCCAAGTTGTGCGGAACAAATACAAATCTGGTGTCATTCTGCCACACCATATTGGTTCCATCTCTCAGATTGTGGACGTGTTCACAAAGAGCTTAGGAGGCCCTGCTTTTCACTCTTTTGTTTCCAAGTTGGGAATGTGTCCTCTTCCCCACATTCCCACTTGAGGGGAGGGGGGAGGGGGGGGGGAGAGGGGTGTTGGATATATGAGCCCAATATATGAGCCCATTCTAGATGTGAAACCCACTGCTGCGAGTCCACTGCTCTTAGCTTTCTTCCCTTATATGCTTGTTAGATATTTTTCTATCTTTGTTCTCTATATATAGAAGTCAGTTGCTTGTAACCATTTTAGAACTTGTTATCACATATGGAATAATATTACCATTTATCAGCTGCTCTGTCTTCTACAGATCTGTTGGGGATCTTCTAGTCAACGTCAACGATGAGCCTGGGTTGTACAACCCGACGGATGGAAGAGGTGGTGGGGTGGGATCTGGATTTGGGGACGGGAAAAACAGGGTTGGCATTTGGCTTATTTTGTTTACATCTGTGTGTATATATATGTCTGTATTTGTGCGCATATATATGTGTGTGTGTGTGTGTATTTGTGTGTATATATATATATGTATTTGTATATAGTTGAGTAATAGGCAGTAGCTGATGACATGATACTTTTATCAAAGTTTTATATTTTACAGAATATTTTAAAAAGTGTCAAATTTAAAAAATATTTTTGTAATTATAATAAATTATAAGGGACGTTTTTAACAGTATTTCGAAATTTATGTAAACAACCTGTTAATAAAGTGATAAGACATTTACAGTAGCATTGGGCGGTTGAAAGTTGAAATAATGATTGGCAGTGCAGTTTTTTACCTTGTGGTGAATTCAGTCGTTGCGAAAAGGAAACTTTAATTAATTGGGTGAAAAAAGAAAATGTTTTTGTGGTTCTTTTTCCAAAGAATTTATAAGATAAAAAAGCAAAAGAGAAATGCATAATTAAGGCTCAAATCCCGAAGGAGGTGTCGACCCCCTTGGGATGTGCTAAATCAACTACTGGGTGTGAGTATGTACAATGTGGGCCTCGCCGGTTTCCTATTTTCATATTCACCATATTTAAGGGGTAAAGCTTGGAGGAGGTTATATCATACTCCATCCGTTTCGGCCAACCTTAGCAGGGCAAATAGACTAAAAAAAAAAAAATCTGAAATTTTTGTCCTTTTAAAGATGGAGATTAAGAGTGAAGATTTTGAGAGTGAAATTTATAAGAGAATTTGTCATTTATTGGATAAAACAATTAGGTTGAGACAAACAAATATTAAGCCGGGACCGAGGGAGTAATTGATTACGATTATTTCATTCTAGGTAAAAAATTGTTTTTGTTTTTTATAATTGGTGTGTGAGCTGTCCCCTTGATTTATAATATTTTACTCTAGAATGTGATGCAAAATATAGTTTAGTTTGATTAATAAACAAGTCATTTTTTTAATTGCAATTAATGATTAATGTTTGACGATGTTTGTGTTTCAATATATTTACGTATATACTTATACACATGCAAAATATATATTATTCACGTATATTTTATATTTATATCATTTAAATTTTAAAATTTTAAAATTTTAAAATTAAAAAAATTACTTTTTATTATTTTAAAACTTTGATTATAATTTATAATTTTTTTTGTTTATATTAAATTTATGTACATTGTGGATTTTTTTAATGAAATTTTTGTTTTTATTTATTTTTTTGTTTTTCAGTATTATACGTGTATTTCAATTTATATATGAGTTTCAGAACCCATTTTTTGAAGGGTACGATTTTTATAATAAAAAATAAAAAGGAAGGGTAGGATTTTAGTACACTTATTTTAACATTTTCGAATATAATTGAATCTATTTCTAAAATTTATAATTACAAAATATAATATAATTAATTGTGTAGGTCCTATCAACCTACTAATTATAACTATTTTTTAAAAGATGTTGGGTGCTAGTCGGATGGCAAATTGAGGGTAGAACGTTTAATTGGGGTCTAAGTTGAATTAATCGAGTCTAAGCAGGGTTAAGCGGAAAGTAGTCAGAAAAAAAATATAGGCGACCAAGTATCGTCTAGTGCCTATACGGAATATAATCAGACGTAGACGGAGACTTTTACAACAAACGTTATTATCAACTATAATCACCCATCGTGTGATGCACGATTTGAAATATATATTCAGTTTAAAAAGAAAAAAAATAAGATCAAACCATCGAATAAAATTAATTGAATAATTTATTTTTGTTAAATAAATAATAATGAATACTCCTTTCGTCCAATCTTATCTTGCACATGGGAGATTGACACAAGTATTAATAAAAGTAGTTTTTTTATATTTTTTTTTTTACTTTTCGATGGTTGATTGAGGGTGAAGATTTTGAGGGTGGAGATCGTGTTATAACTTTCGCTTTTGGGTATGCAAGTTCGTCTAGGACGGACAAAAACGGAAGGTGTACAAGATAATGTGGGATGGAAGGAGTATATATTTATTTTAAAAGGAAAATTTATATGGTTGGTTGGGTAAGTTCGTACATAGATTATGTTAGATCAATATTTAGTGAACAAACAAACATATCCCCTCAAAATATACTACAACTTTCGTTCCATATTGATTGATGTTTTAGAGAAAAATGAAAGAGTTAAGGATGAAATAGTTTGACAGATATACTCTCAGCTATCCTATGAATACTAAATTTTCGCATCTTTCAACAATTATCTTTCGTCTTCTCTCTAATTTTCATCTCTCCCCCAAATTCTTCGCTATGTAATTTTCATCCATCTCCCAAAATTAAATTTGGATGCATCGTTATTCACTTTGATTATCCTAGTATTCTTTTGCTCGCTTCTCTCCAATCACCAACTTATTCAAACACTTAGAAAAAAAAAATCCCAACACTGACTGCACAATTAAAAGAACTTTGGAAGAAAAAATTTCAGCAAAGTACCAATCACTTTCTGAAGTTTCGAGTTGGCATGGATCTCTCCTTCATCAATGTCAATTTGTTCAAATCAAATTCATAATTATCATGTAGATTTATTATTTTTGTTTCGTTTTCCTCCATATTCACAATATATCTTTGAATCTCTATCTTCGATCTTCATAAATGCACATGTTGCACATGCCTTTGTGCTTTTGATATTTGGACATGCCTTTGAATCTCTATCTTCGGTATGCACAATTATGTTTGTTCTTTGAATTTCTATATTATGTCTTTATATCGGCATTCATGGTGCTTTGAAGTAACATTATTTATTATTGTTACCCTGTGTATATAATATAAAAATATTGATACGTAAAAGAAGACGAAAATATTTTAAGAAAAAAGAGAGAAAAAGTTGAACTCACTTTAAAAAAAGGGGAAATATTTTTAAAATATGGAAAAAATTTAATTCAATTTAAATTGTGAAATTGAAGGAGGAAGAGGGAATAAATGCGTGGAATGGAGGAGAGAGAGAGAAAGAAGGCGCGAGAATGACCGGAAAGATTTTAGGGGATAAGATTTGACTAGATCAAAACATGTGATAGATTGAAAGTAGAGATATTTAAGGATTGAACTCATGGAGAAAATTGGTAGAATTTGTGAAAAATATCTGAAACGCCAATTAATTAGAAAAGAAAAGAACTAGCTGGAATGTCAATTAATATAAAGCGGGGGTAGTATAATTATTTTAAAATGTTAGTGCTCTATTAGTTTTTTTGTCAGAGAACATCGTTTTGTGGCGCCCGATAGGTCGGCCCAGCCCAACCAAAATTTTAGATGGGCTGGGACATAGAATTTACGCCTGCAGGATCATTGGGCCCAACAAACCCTACTCGATAAGTCATGGATCGGGCCGAAAATCTTTGTATATTTAAGGAGAATGAGTTGGGATCAATAATTTTTTGTCGATGAAATTTCAAGACGGCCCGGCCGGCCCTATATATGGCCTTGGCTAGATGGGCTAGACCAGACGGGCCGAATTGATGCACACTCGATTATTTCTATAGATTGATTTAAATTTAAATATGCATAAAACCGGCCCATGCGAGTGTTTATGTGCTAGGAGCTCGTTATCCGTTCTAAATTTTAAGTTTTTTGGAACTTCTGGCTAGTTTCAGTATCAATCGGCTCGTAGACGAGATCGACATTGTTTAGGCGGCCAAATCAGTATGGTTTGGTTATATATATTTTTATGTATGTATGTATGCATGTATTAAATGAAAATTTATGTTCTTATCATATAATGGGGAAAAATATGTTATTAATATTATCTGACATCAATATTAGTTATTCTAAATAATTAAAATGTCTCATTCTTTAATGTGAACAATTGTAAAAAAGAAAGAAAAATCTATCCTTAGACTATGTGCTCCTCTTTCAACCGGTACCCCATAATCTCCCAAATTCCAAACACTAGCCATTCCTCACCACCATTGTCCTTCGAATCATGTCGTCATCACCCACTGAGAATGCCGCCGACCACATTCATCACCTACTCTGACGATGTCGCTTGTCGCCTCTAGGTCAAAATAGGCACTCGTTGCTGTCGTTATCTGTATGATTTCATTGTTGCCGCTACACACTTCGTCGACTCATCGCCTCCTATTTAGCCTTCATTCGTTATCTTCGTCGTTAAGTATATTTCGGGTAGTTCAATCTTTATGATTCCCTTTGAGTGAAGATTGTAACAAAAGATTTGTCAAATATGATTTTATTTAGTTGTTCATGATTGCTAATTTCCTACTATATATGATTTAATTTATAATAGGAATAGCAGAATACTTTATTTTGAACAGGAAAAAAATATTTCAGAACATAAAAAATTTACAATAGCAACTATATTTTGGCTATAACTTTATAACGAACTGGACAGATTATTTGGGCTCCATATTTTCTCTTATTGGCATTAAAATTTAGAAGATTGTGTATGTAATTGGCTACATATTTTCGCTAATTGGCATTAAAGATTACATTGATTGACATCTTTTCGATTGGCAAAATATTTTCGCTGATTTTGGAAGATTGTGTATGTATAATGTACAAATTGCAGTAGCATATATTTTAACTGTGGTTAGATTTGGAGTTGATTAACACTAAAGATTACACTGATTGACATATTTTTGCAGATTGGTTAAATATTTTCGCTAATTTGGAAGATTGTGTACGAGTTTCCTTATGTAATGATATACAAAATATAGTAGCATATATTTTAATTGTGATTTACATTGGGAACTGAATTTACGGAATTAACTAGTAATTTTAGCAAAGATTACGATCAGCTACAGAGTAAAAACATGTTTCATCATCAGACTTAGAAAAAAACATTTTCTTTCTAGAATTATCAAGGTGTTTTGGGGGGGAGGGGGAGGGGGAATGTCCAAGTTACTATTCTTGGACGATTTTGTTATTATATTAAGTAAGATAAGATTACCACGTATCAATCACAATAAGTTTTTCAAAAAGGGATTCGTGGAAATATGGCACATGCCCGCTTTAATCACACATCAAGCATACTTATTAATTTGACATTTACGGTGCATATTATACTCAACTTCATCCCAATACAATGCATTATTTTTTATTATTTATTTAGTCGATACATCATAAATATGCTCTGAACACCTACATCCAAACACACACATCCACTTCGGGTATGTTTGGACTAAGATAGTCCAGATTAGGGGTGACAATTTGGGTTTGATTTTGGATCGATCCAGGTATTAAAAATTATTTGAAATATATAATTATCACATTTCAAGATAAATTATTAATTTTGAATCAATTCAGGTCAAAATTAAATTAATCGATTCGTGTCGGATTGATTGCGAATTTCTCTAAGTAAATTCATATCAGATTGAATCAGGTCCATCAAGTTTATCGAATCGAAGTAAGGATTGCTACCCCTAATCCCGAATCCAAATGGCCTATGCCAGGAAATGAGTCCATTTAAATGTATCATGGTCCTTCTGGATGCGATGTCACATCTCTACCATATTGCCCAACAATTTGAAAAACATTATTAGTCATTATTGAATTAACTAAATAATAGGCTTATATACTTTTACAATTTAATAATGTAACAATCAATTTCAACGATGCTTTAATCAACATTCATAATTTTTTGGTATATAAATAATATGAATATGCCACACATTAGTCTATCGATTTGATATGTAAATTATATAGTATGCCCTACTCTATCTCACTACATTCTCATATACATAACATTTTCACTATTATTCAGAAATGCACACCCTAACACAAACATATCATTATGGCATCAAAGTATTTTGACCCTTTTTCTGAGTCAGGATAATCAATCCTGATTAAGGGTGTTCACTATTCGGTTAAAACCGAAAAAATCGCCCGAATCAAATCGAAATATAAAATTCGGTTCGATTTTTCTTTTGATCAGTTCGGTTTCGGTTTTATATATCACAGTATTTCGATTTTTGGTTCGGTTCGGTTTGTTTTAATAAAAACCGCATTAGAAACCGAAAAATCGAATTAAGTACCCCTTAAATTAAAACTCACCTCCTCATTTGTCTTTCATTTGCATTTTAATTTCATTTCATTTAAATTTCATTTTCCATCTACCAAGTAACAACTAAGGGGCAAATAAAACATAATCTGTAGCACCGTAGTTTGTTGTTTTCTCACGTCCATTCTGATTAGCCTCTTGTACTCTTTTGGATAACAAGAAAAGTTGACTCTTCGACCAACTTATTTTCATATCAAGAATTTTTATTTAAATGCAGTTAATATTCAAAGTTATATTTTAGTAAAAAACTTAAAAATTAGTGTAAAAATTCGATTTCGGTTATCAATTTTTAAGGATTTCAGTTTTCGATTTTGTTAATTTAGTTCGGTTCGATTTCAGACCGATGAACACCCCTAATCCAGATCATAAGGTGTCAGCTTGTAAGGGCTACAATTGGGGTGAGTAGGGTAAGATCATCTATAAGATTGAGGGATGATCGTTGTTGACTCCGTAGCACTAGTCACATTGTTAAATGATAAAATAAGACAGATTTTTGGTATGCTCATTGAGATATATATGAAGTATCATTTATATATAGTTGGTATGAATGTTAAATGCTAGAATCATTGTTTGTTAAATCCTCTCAAGAAATATTATTATTATTATTATTATTATTATTATTATTATTATTATTTTAAGGAAACATTATTAAGCATCCTTGATTGCTAAATGAAAATCTAAATGAAGCACAAGTGAGTGAATAATGTATTTGGTTTTTTTATATGACGCTTTGAATAAATTAACAAAGAAAGCGAAGTTGATGTTATTTGGAAAGCAACCAAGTTTCGCATTTATATTTATTATTATCCAAGAAATAATTATCTCAATACAAAGCTCCAAACACGACAGAAACATAGCTTCTTTAAGAATCAATCAACATACATACACAAATTCATTATCCACGAGACCACTAAGAACCAAAAATAAGAAATCAAACAAAACAATATTCTCTTTATAACGAAAATAAGCGTACAATACAAAAACAAGAAAAAAAACAAAACAGTAAAAGCTTCATTACTGATCAAGTGCATTAGGGCCAGTGCAGTAATTTAACATATGGTTCCAGAGCCACTGAACCAAGAACCGCCGTCTGATACCATTCATGTTATACGTAGCGCCATCTCTACCGTTTAACATCTGCCCAGTGTACGACCCCCCTCCACCTGTTCCGTAAATACCCTCGCACAAATCCGCAATTTCGACGGGAAAAACCGGATCCTGGCCCGCGTACCAAGCGTTAATTAACGGGTTTGTGGATAGCTCCGCTATCTCGTGTCCTATCACGCTTATCATCCCGTCGACGCCAACATCCCCGTTTGGTGATTTGACAGGTTTCAATCCCGGGATATAATTCGGTACGGCGAAGGGGTACGCGCACACGCCGGGGCAAAGCTTAGCGGAGTTACCCACCCAGGCGTACGGTAGCGTGTACCCCACAATTGAAGGAAAAGTGAAGTAGTGAAAACCACATACATTGTTGCAGAAATCTTGGACGTACACGTCATCTGATGTTAGCAAGAGGTAGACCCCACTCTTGGGGTTGATCGGCAGTGGGCGAGTGGTCGCGGAAACCGCCGATTTAATCACGGATTGTACGGAGAGGCGCGTGAGTGACTTTCCGTGGGAGTATAACCGGTCGTTCTTTTCCTCTCCGATGTGGACCGCCCGCGATATGTTGGCACCAGTTTGATCGGTGTAAAGCTGGACGGTTTTCCACCAGCCAGCCACTGACGGCAGCTTCGAGTCCAGGGCGGAGATAGAGCCGATGAATTCGCGGATAATCCGTTTCTGGGAATTCTGCCACCTGCCGTACCAAATGGGGTAAACGGTAATATTAGCAGTGAGGACAGGGCCCATGTGGTATTTCAAGTGAACAAATTCCGATGAGCCTTCATATTTTTTAGAGCCACCATAGAGTAAATCTGTGGAGTTGGGCCACGGGCGCCAACATACGACGGGCTGAGTAAAGAAGAAAAAAAGGAGTGGCGCTAGTGAAATCGCGGCCGTGAGGAGCGGTGGGTGGGGCATTATAGCGGCGGAGTAGGGAGTGGCTAGTGTGAGAAGTGAGTGAATTTGAATTTATATATAGTGATGTAATATGACAAAAAATTGGAGGGGGTGGGAGGTGCGGTAATGGAGGACAGATGGATTCTTAAAAGTGTAGGTGAAGATGTAGGGCCCACGGTGGCCAAACCCAATTGATGATTGTGCATTTGTGCACACTCCGGCCCGAGTTATGCTTTTGGCGGGAAAATTAGAGAGGAGGGGTATTTTGGGTATTACATGTTCAAGCACGCCTTTTTGGCGGCCGCTCGGCTTTTGTGAAAGTGGGACTTGCATACAGCTGCTCGTCTGTGTCAATGTCCGACTTATTTCTCACAAAATGAACGCACATTACCTTCCATAGGGAAACTAGAGACATTTTCAGACACAAAAACACAAAAAACTATCCGCCCATACTAAACCTTGTCTCCTACCAAATTTCACATCGATAAAATATATGTTTATTATATTGGAAAATTTCTTTTTGCACTTTATTTAATTTAATATTGGATGTTAAAATATTAGTAAAAAAATGTTTTCTTTCAATAAAATAAAGCAGAGATATATTTTTTTTTTTAATAAATTAATACACCCTTTATATACCAATGAGACAAAAAAATTGAAACTATCATTATAAAATAGGTACCGACGGTCGGACCCATGTCTACACATTACGATTGAGGTGATATTAGGGATGACTTTTTTCAAGATCCGTCTCGCATGGAAAGAATTAGATTCGTAATTCGCTTCGACCCGTCTTCTTAGAAAACTCGTCCCGCTTTCGTAACCCGGCAAGTTTACCCGCCCCGCCCCGTCGTGTTGTTTTAGTTTTTTTTTCCAATATATACAATATTATTTTTTAATGTAATCATCTCATATTTAAAATATAATATAAAATAAACATTATTGATTAAAAAATCTAGTAACGAAAATAACTAAATAAGTTCTCAAACTAAATCAAACACAATGAAATAATAAAAATGTGAATATATTTGTAGTAAGAAATAGTAGTAAGTGGAATATATTACTATAATAACTAATAAATATAAATAATATATATGGGGCGGGTTAGGGGCGGATTTAGCGAAATTCACAACTCGATTCAAATCTGACAATACTCATTTAACCGAGTTTGAACTCGCCCCATACGAAGCGAATTTGATGCGAATTCAGATTTCAACTTGATTCATTGCCAGATGATATCACTAAATTATTAAGTTATTTGTTAGAGCGGGTATCTTTATGTAATGAAAAGTATTTTTTCCTATAAAGTTAATTGAACAACATAATTTGTGATAATTTATGATTGTCTTATAATTAAGGAAAAATGTATAAAAAATTTACATTGAACTTATATCTTATATTTAAATTAGACCATTATCTTTCCTTTTTGTTCCAATAGGCATTTGAACTTTTTAAATAGGTCAAATAAGCAATGAACTTTTAACTTCAAAACAAATTGAATCATTTATACAAAATTATGAAATAACAAATTTACAAATTACCTAGAAAATATTAAAAGATCAAGAAAATGTAGAAAACAATTTACTGGAATTCTGGGAAAATGTTAAAATAAAGTAAAGAACCAAAATCTAGAATCTAAAATATAAATTATTAACTAATTTTATATTTATTCCATAATATTTAGATTTTCTTTTGTTACTTTTAACTATGTTGTTAATGTCTAGATTTATTTCATTTAATTTGTTAATCTTAACATTTACACTCTTCGGTTCAAAAAGAATGTCAATTTAGAGAAGTTAAAAATGTTCAAAAAAATGTTGCTTTAGTAAAAAGACATAATTTTTCCTATATTATTCTAAACAATCTACTTAATTTAGTTTATTATTCCCTTACTTCCCAAAATATATCCTAATTAAATGGATTGTGCAGAGATATACCTCGTCATTTTCACCCATTCTTAATTTTGCCAAATATTCCAAAGCGATATTTTTTATGGACAGAAGGGAGTATTAAACATGTTATGTTATCTTAGTATTTGCGAGATCTATTTATCTCAAATTTAAAAGCTCAAACACGTGTTTTAACCTATTGAAAAAGTATAAATAATTATTTTGAAAACAATTATGGATCAAATTTTAACCTAAAATATAAATTTATGAGAAAATTAATGTATTTTCCATATATTTAAATTGTCGATGTCTAGATTGTGTCATTGGGATGTCGTGAATCAAATAAATGAGAGTCGCTCACACAGGGACGAAGCTAGAACCAATGGTTAATGGGAGGCCGACAAACAAAAAGTTGTCTACTGACGTTAATATGCACGTGATAATAGAACTTAAATATTTTAAATTATTATCTACAAAAGAAAATAAACAATATTTGTTATTAAATAAGTCGAAATACACCAATAGTTACCTATATATTAAAATTTTGAGTATTTCTAATGCATATTATGAAAATTAACTAACTTTATCCCAATATTCCTAATACACCAATTACACATTTTTTTTCGGGGTAAAATATAGTGGTGCGGGGTGGGGAATTGTCCGGGATTAGCTGGGATTAGCTATCCCTAATGCGAGAGGTATAAGCATCCGGCAGAGTACCGGTGTGCGTGGGAGACAAGTTGTTGAGTGAGTCTGCGAGTGGGCAGAAGACAATTGCAGTGCAAAGGGCTTAAACGAATGAATCCCACGGTTACTATGGGAACTTCCTTGAGGCCTTGGGAGTCTCTCCACTAAGTTTCATGGAGATCTAAGTTCGTTTGCGTAGGCTTTGGCGCAAGTTAGTAACACTACAAGAAAAGATCAAATTAGAGACGGAAATATCCATCTTTGATCACATGTTATATGTCTCTAAACTAATGTAGTGACGAACCTGTGATGAATGTTTGGTCTCTATAATACTCGTCTCTAAAATTTAGAGATCGATTTATTTCAACTGTAATTTACTGACAGAATTTGTCTCTATATGAAATTAGAGAACAAATTACCTACAAAATATAGATGGATTATTAATGATTTTTTTGTCATTTTCCATCACTATCCTATTTCTATTTCGTTTTTATTTAGTAACTGATATTATCCATTACTAATTTTCATCTCTAATATGAAAATTCTTGTAGTGTGAAGTGTGGCAGTGTAGTGACACTACTAGGTACGTTGTGCACTGCGTGGGCCAATCCCGGACAAGGGAGCCTCGAAAGGACATGAGACTTGGCAAAGGCCATGAGGAAGCCAAAAGCTACGCTACGGAACTTGGCAGAGCGAGATTTGGAGGTCAGATGAAGGAGAACCAAAAACCTAGTCTCCTCGACCAAACAATGTCCAGTTGTGGAAATGGAGATTATTTCTTTAAGCCTATAATAAGGATACATGCTCTCTTGAGCGATGGGGGGTAGCAACCAGTCCATTCTGTATCGTCGGGTACTAGATGTGCAACTTCCCCAGCTAAGGATATTTTAAAGATGTTATTAGTTCTTAGTCAAGTTGGGAATCGGTCGAGGGACATTGGTCGATGCGAGGTGCATGTTGGAAGCTCCGTAGGCTTTGAGGTTGTTGGTGAGCAGCGAGATGTCCATTGGGCTACGGTGATTGGGCACCACCTCTAGACCAAGAGAGTGATTGAGGCCTCATGAACTGAAACGTAAGCATCACTTATAGGTTCTAGGTATGCAGTGAGGGAGCGTTGGCTTGGTACCTACATTTGCATGGGAACGCTGCATTGTGGGCGAGTTGTGGGCAAGTGTCGGAAGGTCATGTTGAACGTCCCAAGCATCCTATCGAGCATATATGTAACGATGGCATATTATCTAAGCCAATGTTCCTAATGTTGCTTGTCTCGAGTGAGGCACTGGCGAGGGGCCTTAAGTAAAACATCTAAGACATTCCGAATGGGTGACGAGCACGAGGAGTTGCGCTGTGGGCATGTGAGCGACCCTCAGTACCAAGGAGAAGCATGCGTGCTTCGATGCCAACATGAGCGGGTCGAATGGACTTGGGATGGTTGGCAATAGAGGTGGCAATTCGGGCGGCCCAACCCGACCGGACCGGATCTGTCGGGCCAACACCATATTTCGGGCCAGGTTAGGTCGACCCAAATTTGGTCGGGTCTAAAATTAGTCGGCATGGTCCGGGATATTCCCCTATAATATACTTAGATTTTTTGGTTAGTCCGGGGCCGTCGGGCTTTTGGCCCATAGGATCAGCCTGATCGGGTCAAATAGTACTTCGGTCCTACATTTCTATGGCCC